>JBBPBX010002495.1:6712-84692 GCA_038048925.1 Garcialebias charrua
TTTATGAACAACAAAAACTTGGATCCGATGTTGAAGCATGGAAAGAACAAAAATGTCCCTCGATTTGGGCTGAATTTCCAGGATACAGTCACACGGAGCAGATTGAATTACTTCTTTTACTCTCTGCCACCTTGGACATTCATCTTAGGATATGGTGCACTAAAACACACTCCAGTGCTTCCACTGACCCTGACCAGCACCATAGATCCACATTAGAGACTTGTTCCTGCGTAGGGTGTATGACAGATTCCACCATGTGTCCTTCTTTCTCTCCTCACAAGGGCAGAACGCGGAGCACTTTTTTAGGTTTTCTGAGGGTGGAAGTACGCCATTTTTCCAAATGTCATTCTGTTTTTTCAAATATCATTCTGTTTTTTCAAATGTCATTCTGTTTTTTCAAATATCATTCTGTTTTTCCAAATGTCATTCTGTTTTTGCAAATATAATTCCATTTTTTTCTAATGTGATTCGGGCGACTTCTGCTTTGGCTTAATGAAATTCCGTTTTTTTTTTTCAAATGTAATTTCGTTTTTTCAAATGTTGTGGGGTTTGTTGTCATTTTTGTTGTGTTTTTCCAAATGTAATTCCGTTTTTTTTTTAAAATGTTGTTCATTTACACCTTGGGGCCACTGTATGGAAGGGCTATACTGTATCCTGCTACAACTAATGAAACTATCTAACTCAACTAATGAACTAACTTTTCAACAAATGAAAATGAAAATCAGGCATGGCTTTTGATTTAAAAATCATTTTAAATAACCAATAAATCTGTACGTGAAAATGATAGTGTCCCTAATATTTTGTTGCACAATTGTTTGAGGCAAATCAAGTGGTTTCTGTAATTTTCCATTAAATTTTTTTGAAACGTCTGCATTAGTCAACAGGGATTTTGTTTCACGCTTTAAGAGCCAACTGCTCCATCTGACTCAGGTTTGAGGGGTTCTGTCTCCATACAACGTTTCAGCTCATTTCACACGTGTTCAACAGGATGTGGGCCACGGCTCTTCAAGGCCACTTCAAAGTAATCAAAGGTTTTGTTCTTAGTTATTCTTGGGTGTTTTGGGTCATTATCAGGGGTGCACACAACTGGTACGCATGCGCAACAAAAGTCAGGAATGCGTAGCATCGCCTGTGTTATGACACGCCTTTGTGTACTTGACCATGGGAGCAGGATATTTCTCGGTGGGCCGGTCTGATGTGTGGGCTGCAGGGCCAGCGCCCTGTTTTTTTGTCATTTTTTAAAGAGCTTTTCATTAGCATTCGAACTCAGAATACCACTACTGCTGCACCTGGGCCGCTCCCTCCACCCAGGGCTGGCTGCAGAGGTGTTTTGTTTGCACAAGTCGTATCTGCGATGCAACCCGTCAATCAATCCAGTAGATGTGTCAGCAACTGAACAATCAACAACCTCAATTTGTCCCAAAGGTAAACGTCCCTCACCTGCAGATACATGCAGCCCATCAGTTTTTTTTTCTTCTAGAACTTAACACAAACCAGAACAATGCAACAAGATACAAATACAAACTTGTATAGGGTGTCAAAACAACATTTCACAAAATACAGGGTTTTACAAAATAATGAAAGAGAAAAAAATACCAAGGACAAGGAGGAACAACTGCATCATCTACCATGCAGGAAACTGAAGCAGAGGATAGTGGGAGTGACACTGAGGAGGACAGTGAGGAAGGTGACACTTATTAAGACAAAGCTGCAGATGGGGTGAGTACCAAACAGCATCCTCACCTGAAGAGCCTGATTTTAAAAAAGTGATGTACACCCCTGGTGTTGGAGGACACGACCTACCACTGAGACCAGACACTACATCCATCCGGCATCTTATTCTTGCTCCAAAGTCGAGTCACGGGGACTGCAGATGGAGCAGGGCGGTCCAGGCATGACTTTCCACAGCCACCTATTGTATGGTCTCTCGAGGGTGTTCCGAGTTGGCCCTGGGTTCTCCCAGTTGGATATGTCTGTAATACTTTCCCAGGGAGGCGTCCAGGGGGCATCCTTACCAGAGGCCTGAACCACCTCAACTGGCTCCTATCGATGTGGAGGAGCAACAGTTCTTCTCCAAGTCTCTCCTAGATAACTGAACTTCTCACTATCTCTAATGGAGATGTAGCCGGGTCGGGTGTGGTTAAAAATTGTGGACTTAAATATAAATAATCTAGTTTAAAAGAATAAATAATTGATCTAATAAAAGTGAGTTTGGTTAAAAACTTTACTAAAAATATTACCCTTTAAAAGCACACAGGCCCGTTTGCAGAGGAGGCTTGGACAGATTCACACACTGGCAACAATTAAATTGCACAATTGTTTAATTATTAAAATACTAAACAGTTACAATTATCAATAAAAGTGCAATTCATATCCCCTTTCTAAAAACAGGAACGCATACACACACACAAACAAAACAAGACACTGTCACCCCTGAAGAGATCCAAAGTCCGCCCTGGTAAAATGCAATCCCGCTGCTCCCAAAGAGGCGTCACACCCACCGACGCCTGTGTGATTAGTTGAGCTGGCATCAGTCTGCTTCAGCTCGGCCCGCAGGACGCGCGGCATAGCCCACGCCACGCCGTCCAGACAGCGGGCCCCAAACAGTCCCAGGACCAGCCGGCAGGAGAGGGACGACCCGGAGAGGAGGGGGGGGGGCAGAACCAGTCGGGACCGCCGCAGAACACGGCCACGGACAACCAGGGAGACGTCGCCACGGACAACAGGAAGTAGAGTCGTAAAGGACAAACAGCAGAGACTAAAACAATAAATATTTGGTATTAAAATCTACAAAAGTATAAAATAGAAAGATAAAATAGCGCTTTTACTCACCCCTGAGCTGCTCCACCTCTAACAAGAGAGGGAAGCAGAAAGCTTGTATTGGTGGTCGCCAGAACAGTGGATCATGGCGACCATTATTTAGCTAGCGCGTGACACACCAAGCTACTGCCGCCGGAAGGCGGATGACGTGTGTCCACCCCTGGAGGCGGGCTCTGTTTTATACATGAAGCCAGCCCCAGACACACCAATCACGTTGCGGCACCTGTATGGTGCATTTAATGTCCGCTCGGACATCTTACCACATTCACCCCCACAAACTGAATCGACGTCCCGTCGATGATCCAGCTTGCCACCAGGGTTCAAACAGTGGACATGGTACCAGCGCCACAGTAGAGGCATGCTGGTCTCCATTAAAAATAAATAAATTACGAGCTAAAAAACAAATAAATTACAAGCTTAAAAACAGGTGAACCGCTGCTGTTTGTCCTTTTCACACGCATACACAATAAAAACAATCTTTCCTGTTATATCAAAATACAAACACAGTGTAGTAAAAGAGTCCCACCTCACAACTGCAAAAACTACCAACAAACGCCAAATGTAGCCGGGTCGGGTGTGGTTAAAATTGTGGACTTAAATATAAATAATCTAGTTTAAAAGAATAAATAATTGATCTAATAAAAGTGAGTTTGGTTAAAAACTTTACTAAAAATATTACCCTTTAAAAGCACACAGGCCCGTTTGCAGAGGAGGCTTGGACAGATTCACACACTGGCAACAATTAAATTGCACAATTGTTTAATTATTAAAATACTAAACAGTTACAATTAAATTGCACAATTGTTTAATTATTAAAATACTAAACAGTTACAATTATCAATAAAAGTGCAATTCATATCCCCTTTCTAAAAACAGGAACGCATACACACACACACAAACAAAACAAGACACTGTCACCCCTGAAGAGATCCAAAGTCCGCCCTGGTAAAATGCAATCCCGCTGCTCCCAAAGAGGCGTCACACCCACCGACGCCTGTGTGATTAGTTGAGCTGGCATCAGTCTGCTTCAGCTCGGCCCGCAGGACGCGCGGCATAGCCCACGCCACGCCGTCCAGACAGCGGGCCCCAAACAGTCCCAGGACCAGCCGGCAGGAGAGGGACGACCCGGAGAGGAGGGGGGGGGGGCAGAACCAGTCGGGACCGCCGCAGAACACGGCCACGGACAACCAGGGAGACGTCGCCACGGACAACAGGAAGTAGAGTCGTAAAGGACAAACAGCAGGGACTAAAACAATAAATATTTGGTATTAAAATCTACAAAAGTATAAAATAGAAAGATAAAATAGCGCTTTTACTCACCCCTGAGCTGCTCCACCTCTAACAAGAGAGGGAAGCAGAAAGCTTGTATTGGTGGTCGCCAGAACAGTGGATCATGGCGACCATTATTTAGCTAGCGCGTGACACACCAAGCTACTGCCGCCGGAAGGCGGATGACGTGTGTCCACCCCTGGAGGCGGGCTCTGTTTTATACATGAAGCCAGCCCCAGACACACCAATCACGTTGCGGCACCTGTATGGTGCATTTAATGTCCGCTCGGACATCTTACCACAGAGAGTCCAACTACGCTGCAGAGGAAACTCGTTTTGACTGTTTATGTCCACAACCTTGAAAACAGAGTTTGTCAAGCAGCTCAGCTCCCTCTTCACCACAATGGGCCGGCACAGAGTCTGCAATACTACAGAAGCTGCACTGATCAGTCTGTCGATCCTCCGCTCCATTCGTCCCTTGTTTGTGAAAAAAACCTCTAAATACTTTTAACTCGTCCACTTGAGGCAGAACCTCATTCCCAATCCTGACACTGGACAGTACGATTTGCTCCAGAATGCCTCGATAATTTTGAGATTTCATTATATCCTGCACAGACTCAAGACACTGAGAACTTCATCTGTCAAAAGGACATGATGCCAGAAATCTTGTGCATTTTGGCAAATTTCAATGTAACATTTTATTGATTAGATTTAAGCAAATTTCAATGTAGCATTTTATTGATTCGATTTGAAACAGTGACTTGGAGGAGTTCTCTAATCTCTTTGGAAGTTGTTCTGGGTTCATTTAGAGATAAGCTCTGTTCAAGAGTTAATTAAATTATATAGCTTTGCTCTTGTAAACATTTACTTATCGTTTGTACCGCCACTTTCATTTATTTTGCAGAAAGTGAACGATAAGGACAGTGAGGTTCTTCAGAGCAATGGAGCAGCATGGCCCTTTCAGATGTTTACTGTGAAATCTTTTCATCAGTGAAGCCTTGGCAACAGTGTTCATTCTGTCTGTGTTTGCAGCTCTGGGAGCAGGACAGGGTTTAAAAGGCTTACCTTTCATTTGGGATTCAGCTCAACACTTAGATGCCCCTCTCACGATGTGTGCATCTGTCAGACGCTCTCTCGTTAGTGTCCTTTTCTTTTGTCATGCTTTATGAGCAAGCAGCTCACTTTTGGGATCATGATTCAGTGGCAGCCGAGGTTATTGATGGGCTGTACTCAGTTCGTTTCAGTCAGGTGTCCTTTGATGTCTCCGTCTGCCGACGAGGTGTGGAGTTATCTCCTCGTAAGGCGCCCCCCCACGTCTTTGTTCTGCCTCTCCGTCTCTCCACCTGCCAGTACTCATCTGTGTATTTGTCGGAATGATTGAAAGAGAAAACCTCTCACTATAGGAAGGCCTTCAAAATCTACAAAAATCTAATTACTTTATGTAACCAGAGAGATTGTAGCAACCTCATCAGTGTGAGGATTTAAACAAGTACAGTAGTTGGATTTTTGATTTTCTGTTAGGAGTCGTATTATCTACATCTGGATGAATTGCATACATGTTTGTCCCCCGTCGCAGAGTGAAGAGAGGGGAACTAAAAAAACTTCAGTCCGTCTGTACATGAGCAAGACAACAAAACTAAGTGAGGTACTTTCTTTCATTTTAGTGCGTGGCTGCATCTAGATACAAGACTGGTTCTTTTTTTTTTTTTAGTGGGTTGCCACATCAACATCTGAGATGGCTGAAATGTCTGTTCATGATTGAGCATCACAGCTCAAAAACAAAACAAACTCGGTTGCCACATCAAAATTCAATCTGTACACCTGTAAGCCAACACGTAATGACACAACATAAGCATAAATATTCTCTCTAATTCAGGTAATAAAGCAAACTTCATAGCTATTCCAATTAAAAGGTCCTTTTCAAAAGTGTAAACAGATCGAAACATTTTAATAATAATAATAATAATAATAATAATTGTCTAATCTTGTCATCTGCGTATGTTTCCCATACACAGACGAAATTCGTCTCTGCATTTAACCCAACCACCTACCAGGTGGTGCAGTGAGCAGCCATAGAAGGCGCTCGGGGAGCTGGAGAAATAGGTGTGCACTCATAGACACCCCAAGATGTGTAGTGGCCGGGACGCGAACCCGCGTCCTTCGGGTCCCAAGTCAAACGCCCTAACCACTACACCATCTTGGCTCCTTTTAAATTTTGTTCTCTAAATGGATCCAGTTTCCTCATATGATTTGTTTAAAAGTATACACTTGCATTATTGTCTTTTTGTGTCAAATACTGTGCTTAACTTATGAATCCTTTATAAAAAAAGTTAATAAATTTACCTCTGATCATCTTTTGTCTTAAATAAACGAAGTGACAGAACAGATGTCTCTGTGAACAAAGACAGATCTCGTAGATTTGTTTGATTTCAAACAGCGTTTCAGTCATTTCGTACCAACTGTAGGCCATGACGTAGGCTGTACGTACCAATGTAAGGGTCATACCATGTGACTTCAGGTGCGTAAACCCCCCACCACCACCTGAACGCATGTTTCCCATAAATGCAGCACTCCTTTTTGCTGCCCGTTGTTCAGTTCCCATCATTTGTTTAAAAAAACATTCAGTAGAGTTGGATCATTTGCAAACATCACATCCCTCTTCCTGCATCTGGAGGTGCAGATATCTGTGACTGGCTGACTCCAACATCTTCTGTGCAGCCTTCACCACTCTCTGAAAAGATTTTCTTTCTGCAGCTGTTCAGCCTTGATGCCACACGTTGATGCTGGAGCACAGGATGCTCTCCACTGCACACCTGCAAGGGGGAGGGGCATTTTGGGGATGAGGTGAAGTGGGCCTGATTGAAGTCACCCGCTGGCCACCAGTTGAATAGCCCTGTTCTAGAGTCAAATGTGAGGATGTCTGCCACCTGAAGCTTAGACCCAACTGGATCATGATCAACAGATCAAAAATCCCAAACACATCAAATCTACAACAGAATGAAAGAACTTTGTTGGGTTTAAAGAAACACGACACACACAATAAGTGAGGATCGTTGCTTTGCAAAGGGAAGCACGGTCAAGATTAAATCTCTTCCACAGTCTTCGACTCGTTGCTTCCCTCAGCGTCTTTTATTCACTTCAGACAAGGACAGGCGTGATCACATATGCATCAAACATGTTTCTTGTGTTGGTTTAAGGCAGAAATAACTTTTTGAAAGAGAAAAATAACACCAAACCTGTTTTCCACTGCACATGAAATAAAATGTTCACTCAGAGTAAGAGTTATCAGGAGAAAATTAAATAAATGGAGCTTACTTATATAGCGCCTTCCAGCCCCCTATGAGGGGCCCCAAAGTACTTTACAGACCAGCCATCCACCCATTCATACACACATTCATACACAGGTAGCGGTAGTCTGCCATGCAAGGCGCCAGCCAGTCTTACCAGGAGCAACTCTGGGTTAAGTGTCTTGCCCAGGGACACAAAGACAAATGGTGCGGGAACTCAGGATTCGTACCTCCAACCTTCCGATCGGGGGACGACTGCCATTACCACTACACCACAGCCGTCCCATACATTACAATTAAATACAAAAGAAAGAAGCATGGGCAGACATTAAATAAATTATTTATCCTAACAAACTTCAAGATGTTGCAATAACCCAGTCAGGGTCCAAACCTCAATCTGATTGAAATACTGGGTTGGTATCTCAACAGATGTGCAGTATGTCTGCACTCTAAATGAACTAAGGCAATGTTGAACGAGTAGAATGGGTCAAAGATCTCCCACAATGGGGTCACAAAGTAAGATGGAAAACCAGTACTAAAGTTAGATGTACAGTATTTGAGGATGCATCAAGGACTATTGTGCACTTCTCAAAAGTGTAAAAAAAAAGTGGGCCATTTTTGATTCATGTTGCTATTCTCCCGCACGGCAAATACTTGGTGGACATATTGAAACTGTGGCTTCTTCCTCAGTTAGCACGTCCCCATGCAAAGACGGTTGGTCAAGGAGTCAGATTATAGAGACGGGTGCTGTTCAACGCTTTTATGGTTGGACAACAAAGAGATCAGTCAGCTGCAATTCATTAAAAAGCTAAAAGAAGAAAAATGAGTGAAGAGCAGACCATGAGAGACCAAATCATTGAGCTTGGGACCAAATATGATGCTGTTTTGCCAACCAGGCAGCATCCCACCACCTCTCCATCTCCTCCCGGCGTCCCAAGGTCTTCAGGTCTTCTAGATGAGCTTACAGAAGAATTTGGTACTCTCTCGTCTCAGGTTGGTACATGTTATGTAAGCTTCTTCAGTTTGTGTACTGTTTGCCGTGTTCTCCAGATTGAAAATATGCTGACGTGCGCTTGAACGCCGCCGCACCTCGGTAGTCAAAATCTAGTCAAATCAGTCACATACAATGAGTGAGGATCTTTGCTTTGCAAAGGGAAACACGGTCAAGATTAAATCTCTTCCACCATCTTCAACTCGTTGCTTCCCTCTGCGTCTTTTATTCACTTCAGAATAGGACAGGCGTGATCACATATGCAACAAGCATGTTTCTTTACATTCTTTAAGTACTGGCTGTGTTAGTTTAAGGCATAAATAACTTTTTGAAAGCGAAAAATAACACCAAACCTGTTTTCCACTGAGGAGCATATGAAATAAAATGTTCACTCAGAGTAAGTTATCAAGAGAGAATTAAATACAAAAGAAAGAAGCATGGGCAGACATTAAAGAAATGTATCCTAACAAACTTCAAGGCGTTGCAATAACCCAGTCAGGGTCCAGACCTCAATCTGATTGAAATGCTGGGGTGGGATCTCAACAGATGTGCAGTATGTCTGCACTTTAAATAAACTAAGGCAATGTTGAACGAGTAGAATGGGTCAAAGATCTCCCACAATGGAGTCACAAAGTCCGATAGAAAACCAGTACTAAAGTTAGATGCATTTGAGGATACATCAAGGACTATTGTGCACCTCTCAAAAGTATAAAAGAAAAAGTGGGCCATTTTTGATTCATGTTGCTATTCTCCCGCACGGCAAATATTGGTGGACATTTTGAAACTGTGGCTTCTTCCTCAGTTAGCATGTCCCCATACAAAGACAGTTGGTCAAGGAGTCGGATTATAGAGACAGGAGCTGGCCAACACTTTTACGGTTGGACAACAAAGAGATCAATCAGCTGCAATTGAACAGTAAAAAGCTAAAAGAAAAAAAAAAAGAGTGAAGAGCAGACTATGAGAGACCAAATCATTGAGCTTGAGACCAAATATGATGCAGTTTTGCCTACCACACCGTATCGCACCACCTCCCCATCTCCTCCCGGCATCCCAAGGTCTTCCGGTCTCTTAGATGAGCTTACAGAATAATTTGGTACTCTCTCGTCTCAGGTTGGTACATGTTATGTAAGCTTCTTCAGTTTGTGTACTGTTTGCTGTGTTCTCCAGATTGAAAATATGCTGATGTGCGCTTGAACGCCGCCGCACCTCGGTAGTCAAAATCTAGTCAAATCAATCAGATACAATGAGTGAGGATCTTTGATTTGCAAAGGGAAGCATGGTCAAGATTAAATCTCTTCCAGTCTTCGACTCCTTGCTTCCCTCAGCGTCTTTTATTCACTTCAGACAAGGACAGTTGTGATCACATATGCAACAAACTTGTTTACTGTATTTACATTCTTTAAACATTGGCTGTAGTAGCTTAAGGCAGAAAGAACTTTTTGAAAGAGAAAAACACCAAACCTGTTTTCCACCGAGGAGCACATGAAATAAAATGTTCACTCAGAGTAAGAGTTATCAAGAGAGAATTAAATACAAAAGAAAGAAGCATGGGCAGACATTAAATAAATTTATCCTAACAAACTTCAAGGCGTTGCAATAACCCAGTCAGGGTCCAGACCTCAATCTGATTGAAATACTGGGTTGGTATCTCAACAGATGTGAAGGATGTCTGCACATCTAAATGAACTAAGGCAATGTTGAATGAGTAGAATGGGTCAAAGATCTCCCACAATGGAGTCACAAAGTCAGATAGAAAACCACTACTAAAGTTAGATGTATTTGAGGATACATCAAGGACTATTGTGCACTTCTCAAAAGTATAAAAGAAAATGTGGGCCATTTTTGATTCATGTTGCTATTCTCCCGCACGGCAAATACTTGGTGGACATTTTGAAACTGTGGCTTCTTCCTCGGTTAGCACGTCCCCATACAAAGATGGTTGGTCAAGGAGTCGGATTATAGAGACGAGAGCTAGCCAACACTTTTACGGTTGGACAACAAAGAGATCAATCAGCTGCAATTGAACAGTAAAAAGCTAAAAGAAAAAAAAAGAGTGAAGAGCAGACTATGAGAGACCAAATCATTGAGCTTGAGACCAAATATGATGCAGTTTTGCCTACCACACCGTATCCCACCACCTCCCCATCTCCTCCCGGCGTCCCAAGGTCTTCCGGTCTCCTAGATGAGCTTACAGAATAATTTGGTACTCTCTCGTCTCAGGTTGGTACATGTTATGTAAGCTTCTTCAGTTTGTGTACTATTTGCTGTGTTCTCCAGATTGAAAATATGCTGATGTGAGCTTGAACGCCGCCGCAGCTCGGTAGTCAAAATCTAGTCAAATCAATCACATACAATGAGTGAGGATCTTTGATTTGCAAAGGGAAGCACGGTCAAGATTAAATCTCTTCCAGTCTTCGACTCCTTGCTTCCCTCAGCGTCTTTTATTCACTTCAGACAAGGACAGTTGTGATCACATATGCATCAAACATGTTTACTGTATTTACATTCTTTAAACATTGGCTGTAGTAGCTTAAGGCAGAAAGAACTTTTTGAAAGAGAAAAACACCAAACCTGTTTTCCACCGAGGAGCACATGAAATAAAATGTTCACTCAGAGTAAGAGTTATCAAGAGAGAATTAAATACAAAAGAAAGAAGCATGGGCAGACATTAAAGAAATTTATCCTAACAAACTTCAAGGCGTTGCAATAACCCAGTCAGGGTCCAGACCTCAATCTGATTGAAATACTGGGTTGGTATCTCAACAGATGTGAAGGATGTCTGCACATCTAAATGAACTAAGGCAATGTTGAATGAGTAGAATGGGTCAAAGATCTCCCACAATGGGGTCACAAAGTCAGATAGAAAACCAGTACTAAAGTTAGATGTATTTTAGGATGCATCAAGGACTATTGTGCACTTCTCAAAAGTATTAAAAAAGTGGGCCATGTTTGATTCATGTTGCTATTCTCCCGCACGGTAAATACTTGGTGGACATTTTGAAACTGTGGCTTCTTCCTCAGTTAGCACGTCCCCATGCAAAGACGGTTGGTCAAGGAGTCAGATTATAGAGACAGGAGCTGGCCAACACTTTTACGGTTGGACAACAAAGAGATCAGTCAGCTGCAATTGAACAGTAAAAAGCTAAAAGAAAAAAAAATTTGTGAAGAGCAGACCATAAGAGACCAAATCATTGAGCTCGAGACCAAACATGATGCCGTTTTGCCAGCCACACTGCATCCCACCACCTCTCCATCTCCTCCCAGCATCGCAAGGTCTTCCGGTCTCCTAGATGAGCTTACAGAAGAATTTGGTACTCTCTCGTCTCAGGTTGTACAAGTTATGTAAGCTTCTTCAGTTTGTGTACTGTTTGCTGTGTTCTCCAGATTGAAAATATGCTGACGTGCGCTTGAACGCCGCCACACCTTGGTAGACAAATCTAGTCAAATCAATCACATACAATAAGTGAGGATCTTTGCTTTGCAAAGGGAAACACGGTCAAGATTAAATCTCTTCTACAGTCTTCGACTCGTTGCTTTCCTCAGCGTCTTTTATTCACTTCAGACAAGGACAGGCGTGATCACATATGCAACAAGCATGTTTCTTTACATTCTTTAAGCACTGGCTGTGTTAGTTTAAGGCAGAAAGAACTTTTTGAAAGAGAAAAATAACACCAAACCTGTTTTCCACTGAAGCGCATGTAACCAGGGACACCTTGGTGCTCTACATCACTGATTGAAAGGGAAAAAGATAAAGGAGTAGGTGTGGCTGTCACGTTTCACGCCTGTTAGGTCAGTTTTTCTGTCACTCTGTCCATCGCTTGGTGTATCTGGCTCCTTTTGTGTCTCTTTTGTCATGTGGTGTGTTTTCAGTTTATCTCTGCTGCATGTGTGTTTTCAGTTTGTCTCTGCTGCATGTGGGTGAACCGGTTTGTTTACACCGCAGCCCTGATTAGGTTTGATCAGCTGCACCTGTCGTTGCACCCTTTATAAACCAGACTCTCACACCAGCTCTCTGCCACGAAGGTCGGCACGGACTGGATGGTTGCGGAATGAGGAAGAAGCGGGAGTTGAGGTCGGCGGCCGTGATGGGTCGGAGCCGGAGTCGTTCGCCTCCAGGACGCGGGTCGGGTTCTGGTTCCCGTGAGGGAGCTGAGCTGAGTCAACGGAGTGGTAAGGCGGTTGGCAGCGACTGCGCTGTGCATGGGCAGGTGGTTACGGAGTTTGATTTTAGTTCGAGTAGTGAGTCTGGTGATATGGGAGAAAGTGGTGTCGGAGATGCTGTGACTTGGAGTGATGTAGTCACTTCAAAGAGCAGGAAGAAGCGGAAGTCGCAGACTTCTGTGGGAGATGTTTCATCCTCTGAAACTGCTGAGGAGTCTGTAGTCGTACCTGAGAAACGAACTGATGGGCATAAAGTTATTGTTGTTGACTCATGAAGGTGTCTCTTTTGGTGACTGGAACCCTGTTAAATTGACCAAAACTTTACACAGCCTGATAGGTGAGGTCCACGGTGCCAAGGTGTTGCGAAGCGGTGCACTGATTGTTCAGTGCAGGGACGGTGTTCAGCAGGAAAAGGCCCTTAAGATGACCAAAATGGACGGGAAGTTGGTTCGTTGCAGTCTGCTTGACAGCGATACGATGTGTAGAGGGGTCATTGGTGGGGTCCCTTTGGGTATCTCCACTGAAGACTTGCAGGGTAATTTGCATGGTGCTGGGGTTAAAGAATTTAAACGTTTGAAGACGACTAGAGATGGTGTACGCTGTGACAGCCTGTCGGTGTTGATTAAATTTGAAGGGAAATGCTTGCCCCTTAGAGTCTTCATTGGTTATGTGAGTTATGTTGTGAAACCGTACGTTCCTCCGCCGTTGAGGTGTTTTAAATGTCAGAAGTTTGGTCATGTGGCAGCGGTTTGCTTTGGGAAACAACGGTGTGGGCGGTGTGCGGGTTATCATGCGTATGGGGAATGTGGTGCTGAAGCCAAGCTTAGATGTTGTAACTGTGGTGAGGAACACACTGCTGCTTACCGTGGTTGTCGATTCAGTAAGAGAGCAGAGGAAATTCAGAGAGTAAAGTTGAGTCAGGGGATAACCTATGCTGAAGCTGTGAAAAGACTTCCTAGTCATTCAGAGAGACCGGCACCTCCGGTGACACCTAGCATTACGCCTAAGGTTTGTGGTGGGTGCTCTAAACTATCCAGTGATTCGTTGATAGTGAACAAAAGGGATTTTGTGCTGTTTATGGTAGATGTGATAAATTGTTCGGCTCAGACTGTTAAGAAGACTGAAAAAAATCAAGATTATAGTTAAGGCTACGGAAAAGTACCTGGGTGTGAAAGACCTTGGTTGAGAGGCCGTTGAGGGCATGATGGGTAAAGGCGTGACGCCATCTCCGTCTGGGGGTGGTGCTTCCTGATGATAGTGTGCCTGTTTCGTTGGTCTGCTAATACAGGTAGTCCCCGATTTACGAGCGCTCTGATCTGCGAGGTTCCAGACTTACGAGCTGCGAATTTTTGGAAAAAACGAAAAAAATACTGAGTTTTCATGTGTTTTTTCACTACAGTTAGTTAGTTAAGCATATAAACACACGTTTCCGATCATTTTTATGCACTCAAAAGTAGTTTTTAGATGAAAATAGAGTGTTTTTAGTCGCGCTAGCGAAAACCGTTCCAATTTACGAGCGGATTTCCGGATTTACGAGAGAAATGGCGGCCGTTCCAAATTACGAGATTTCCGGTTTACGAGCGCCTCGTTGTAACGGATCTCGCTCGTAAATCGGGGACTACCTGTACTGGTTTTGAATTTTGGAATGTACTCGATTGTTTGTAAGAATTTCGTTTTATTTTATTTTTTATTTATTTTTTTGGAGCGTTGTTCCAGTCTATACTCCGTAACAGTAGGTGGCGGTAATGCACCTTTCAGTTGTTTGCCAACCGCCAAAAAAGAACCCACTTAGAAGAAGAAGAAGAAGAAGCTCTCTGCCACAGTTTGGTAGGTGGCGGTAAATGCACCTTAAGTTGGTTGCCAACCGCCAATAAAAATCAAAGAAGAAGAAGAAGCAGCTCTCTGCCAGATAGTTGAACACAGTCATCTGTCAGTAAATATCACACGCTCTTTCCTGTCCTATTTCCTGGTTCACGTATCCTCGCCTCTTTGATCTCCTGGTTTTCTGACGCCTCGCCTGCCCGACTTCTCGCTTCCTGCTTCTCCTCCTCGGACTGACGCCCATCGGATTTGTGCTTTTGACCTTCGCCTGCCTCACCACGTCTCTTTGCCTTCTCCTGTTTGGATCTACGCTCTTCTGCTTCCCGGCTGTCGACCCTCGCTTGAGGGAATCCCCACTACGTCACTGGATTACGTCACGGACCCTCGCTGCGGCTGGCTGTTCCCCCCTCACCGGCTACAGCTCCTCCTGCAGCGGACCTGCGTCTCCACGCACTGAGAAACCCCCTTCCATCTGTGAGACGGTTAGTGGCTGCATCTCATTGACTGTCAGGTTTCCTGTTTTCTATCAGCCTGATCACTAAACCGTTCTCCTCCATTCTGCAGACTTGTTCCAGCCTGTGGGTTTCCTCTCGACACCAGAGCAGCAGAGCCAGCCTGAATATTAATAAAAGTTGTTAAAACTGTTTATCTGTTGTGGTGATTTTGGTCCAGCCATTTGGGGGTTCGTTACAGAACTATCTGGCCAAAATTATGGACCACTCACCTTCTGCAGACTGGCGCTCTGGTGTCGAAGGAGCTATCAGTAAATTAGAATCAGGCATGAGTGACATAGTCCAAATGTTAAAAGAGATGTCACCCCAAACTTCCCAGCAGGACTCTGTTGCCATCAGACCACCGTCAGAACCTACCCGTGAGCCCAAGTTAACCCCACCAGAACTGTTCTCGGGAGATCCGGACCAATGCCGACCTTTCATCACACAATGTGAAATACACTTCCAACTACAACCATCATGTTTTTCATCAGAGAGGTCTAAGGTGGCTTACATGATCTCCCTCCTCTCCGGCAAGGCCAAGAGGTGGGGTACTACTGAATGGCAACGAGACTCACCATGCTGCTATGTTTTTCAGACTTTTGCCAGAGAACTGTGCCGGGTTTTTGATCCAGTGCTTCCTGAGCGGGAGGCGGCCAGACGTTTGTTCGCCATTACACAAGGTAAACGCTGAGTACCCGAATACATCATTGACTTTCATTCTGTTGCTTCAGGAAGTCACTGGAATGAGGAAGCCCTCACTGACGCCTTTTATCGGGGTCTGAACGATGACATTAAGGATGGATTGTCGCTAAAACGGTACCCCGACTCGCTTCAGGGCCTGGAGGATCTAGCCACTAGGGTGGACCTTCGCTTGGCCGAACGCGCAAGGGAACGAGGTCCACGCTCCTCGCCTATTACCAGGTTAGTGGGAGAGGATCGGCTGCTTTTCCTCTCACCAGATCAACCTACAAGACCTGCTCATCCCACCACGGAGGAACCCATGCAACTAGGTCGCAGCCGACTCTCACCTGCCGAGCGTGAAAGACGACGTAGGGGTAACCTCTGTTTCTATTGTGGTGGTGCTGGACACATTGCCACCTCCTGTCCGGTAAAAGGAACTGCTCAGTGAACGCCAGGGGATGTTTACTGAGCAGGACCCAAAGGTCTGAACTCCCCTCACCTTTTACCCTGAACGCAGACCTCGTCGTCCCGGGTAAGTCACCCGTCTCCATTAATGTGTTTATTGACTCCGGAGCTGACACTGAATTCATTGACTATGGGTTTGCAGTCGAATCGGGGATTAAGTTACTTAATTCCACAAAGAAACATTCTGTGGTGGCCTTGGACGGTCACCCGCTGAACACTTCGTCCCTGGTCACTGAACCTGTTACGTTACACGTAGGTGGCAACCACAAGGAAACCATAAACTTTTTGGTGATTAACTCTCCTAAATCTCCGGTGATATTGGGTGCCACCTGGCTGCAAAAACACAACCCACGGTTTGACTGGAGAAGTAGGGAGATATTAGGTTGGTCGGAGGAATGTATGTCGTCCTGCCTTATGGACGCCGTTTTGTCTAAAGACTCTGACTGTTTCTGAGGACTATTATCCTGATCTCTCCAAGGTACCCATTGACTATCACGATCTCAAAGAGGTGTTTAACAAAACCAAGGCCACCTCTCTTCCTCCCCACCGTCCTTTTGATTGTCCCATAGACTTGCTTCCTAGTTCCACTCCACCAAGGGGCTCTCTTTACTCCCTTTCTGCTCCTGAACAACAGGCCATGAGGGACTATATCAGGGACACTCCAGGCTGGTCTCATCCGCCCGTCTGTTTCTCCAGCTGGGACAAGGTTCTTTTTTGTTGGCAAGAAAGACGGATCACTTCGTCCCTGTATTGATTATAGGGGTCTCAATAAGATCACAGTAAAGAACAGGTATCCACTACCACTTATGAACTCAGCCTACTGGTTGAGTGGATTGATCAAATGAAAGACCATGTTCAATCAAGAGGTAAAACTGAGAAAGAACGTGCTCAGATGGTGTTTGATCATTTGGAAGGGGCTGCACAGAAAAAGCTTCAAATGATTTACGAGACCAATTCTGTGATGGTGTAAGGGATCAAGCATTAAAAATGAGGTTAAGAGATGTGCTTAATGCCAATCCACAATTGACAATCCGTGAGGTCAGAGCAAAAGCTATAAAATGGTTGGCACAACACAACAGTCAACCAGTTAGACCTATATATAACCAGTCAATGTTTGTTAATGAAAAAAACTGCATCCTGTGAAAGCATAGGTTTATCGGACTATACAGAATTGAGGTCTTTGATTAAAGCCCAGCAGGCACAATTAGAGCTGGTTGTTAAAGCTTTAACACCCAATAGCCAGTCAGGCTCCAATACCCCCATGACTCGATCAAAGAGAACAATGGATGGAAAGCTTATACCCCCATGACTCGATCAAAGAGAACAATGGATGGAAAGCTTATCTGTTTTAAGTGTGAGAAGGCTGGAAATATTGCTAGATATTGTCCTAGATTATCACAGTCAAGAAGAAATAAACCAGTAAAGGAGGATGAGGAGCTGGGTGCCGTCTCTCAGGCACACAGGTCGGCGGAAAAATAAACCTAGCCGGTGTCCAGAGCCACACATTGGTGGGAGGGTCTCAAGGCTCAAGTAGTAGCTGGTCAGATGTTGGGTCATTTAGTAGGGGAGTGTTTGGATGCCGAGGTTGACATGGGTGGAGTTATTGTTCGGTGCCTTTTAGATACTGGGTCTATGGTAACAATAACGGAGAGTTTCTTTAGGGAGCAGTTTTCTCATTTTTCTGAGAAAAGACTGAAGGAATGTGGTTGGTTGGGCCTTAAAGCAGCAAATGGCTTAAAAATACCTTATTATGGTTATGTGGAGCTAGAAATGTTGATTCTAGGGGTGCACGTACCACGTTGTGGAGTGCTGGTGGTAAAGGATCCATCTGATATTCACATGAAGCAGAAAAAGACAACTGTTCCTAGGGTATTGGGAATGAATGTACTTAATCTTCTGTCCTGTGAACTTAACGAGCAATGTGGTTCTGATCTATGGGATGTTCTAGTGATGAGAACATCCCCACAGATTTGGACGAGATCCCTGAGATGTTGCCAAATTATGGAAGCCATGACAAACTCTTCAGAGCCTAATCTCGTCAGGCTCCAGGGTAAGAAACGCATTTGTGTTCAAGCTGGCACTTTGACTTATGTTCCTGTAACTTGTCCAAAATTGCCTGTGCATGATACAGTGGAGTTTTTTGTTGAACCCCTGGGGCCTGATATTGGTTGTCTTCCCGAAGGTCTCTTGGTGTCACCATCACTGATTAGAGAAAGGGGCATAGCTTATGTTCCAGTCACCAATGTGGATAAAACAGATGTGTGGCTGACACCTCGTAGGGTCATAGCCACAGTTCAAAATGTAAAAGTACTGGATGATGAGAATTCCCAGATAAATGTGACCGTGGAGATGGAGTGTCATATACAGTTTTTATTTCTACCCTTACAGCTGTAAGTGGTAAGTCAGAGTTGGATTTACCACAATTTGAGAATCTGAAAATGGATGAAAGGGAAAAAGCAAAATCTTTTCTGTTAAAGTACAGTGATGTGTTTTCTAGAAATGATTTGGATGTGGGTTGTACCAAATTAATTGCGCACGAGATCCCTCTAGTTGATGAAGTGCCAGTGCATTTACCATACAGACGCATTCCCCCATCCCAGTATGAACTAGCATGGAGTCATATCAAACAGCTGTTATAAGGTGAGATTATAAGAGAAAGTAGTAGCCCATATTCATCTCCCATCGTTTTGGTTCAAAAGAAGGATGGCAGTTTAAGAATGTGTGTAGACTACAGACGGTTGAATGCAAAGACAATTGAATGCAAAGACAAGAAAATATGCATTTCCCTTACCAAGGATAGAGGAAACATTGGATGCACTTACTGGAGCCAAATGGTTTTCTACACTATATTTGGCCAGTGGCTATAGTCAGGTAGAAATGGCAGAGAAAGACAAAGCTAAAACTGCATTTTGTACTCCATTTGGTTTATTTGAGTTTAATCGCATGCCTTTTGGATTATGCAATGCACCAGGTACTTTTCAGCGCCTTATGGAGTGTCTATTCGGGGATTGTCGACATCAGTCAGTGTTATTATATCTAGATATAATAGTTTTTTCTTCTTCAGTCCAACAACATCTTGAACTGTTGGAAGAAGTGATGGCTCGGCTGAAGGAACATGGGTTAAAAGTGAAGCTCTCAAAGTGTCAGTTTTTTCAGAAGCAAGTGAAGTATTTAGCCCACGTAGTATCAGCAGAAGGAGTTTCCACTGACCCTGATAAAGTGGTTGCTGTGCAGGACTAGAAAGAGCCAAGCACTTTAGCAGAGCTTCGTTCATTTCTGGGGTTCAAAAGTTATTATAGAAGATTCATATCTGGATTTGCACACATGGCGGCTCCTTTGCACATATTACTTTCAAAGCTTCTTCCTCCAGGTAAAAAGGGCAAAACTCCTCTAAAATGGCTGGCAGAGTCTTGGGATTTGGAATGTGACCAGAGTTTCCATCAGCTTAAGGCTGCATTAACTTCAACACCAATGCTTGCTTATGCAGATTTTCAGAAATCCTTTGTGCTAGATGTGGATGCTAGTCATGCTGGCTTGGGAGCTGTGCTCTCTCAGGAGGGGGAAGGTAGATTGCGACCCATAGCTTTTGCTAGTAGAAGATTGAAGCCTGCCGAGCAAAACATGAGAAACTACAGTTCTACGAAGCTTGAATTGTTGGCTCTTAAGAATCAAGAATCAAGAAGGTTTATTAACATTGCATCAATTTTCACTAATACAACGTAAATATGTAGTTGCAGCATCCAGGAGAGAGAATGAGTGCAAAAAGCTGCAGCTCAACAAAGCACATGACATGTTCATCAACACATGATATGTTTATCAACACATGATATGCTCTTAGCGCGGCCAGTCCCAATCTGTCCCCAGATGAAGGTCAAAAGCAGGAAAACAGGCAGAGACACGGGGATTCACAGCATTGATATTAAAAAAAGATGAATCACATTTTGTCTTCAAGACACCGCGTGATCCAGTAAAAACCATATCAAAAGCACATTTAGTTACAATAACAAATGGAGATACGGCAGGCAAGGAGATAAGTCTGTGAGTAATTTCAGACAAACACAGAGTTCAGCAGATGTGCAGCTGGGTGTTATCTGAGGCTTCACAGAAATCTCTGGGGAGGGGGAGGGGGGGGACTCTTCAGCTCCACACTCCAGGAGAATGGCTTCCCACAGCCTACTTTTCAAGGACATGTGCAGAAGCCAGATAATGTTCTTGTTTGTTATCCAATAGACCACAGTGTTCTTTTCCACTGCCGCCTTCAAGTCTGTGGTGCTGTTTCATGGCCGAAAGAAATCCAAATATGTGGTTCTGCTCCGCTCCGCTTCATGAACTTCCATCTGTCCCTTGATTGATCCGGGGTGGCTGTAAACAAGTCCCAAAACGGACAGCAGGTGCGCGGTGGTCCACCACTGCTCCAAGCGAGCGATTGAGCTCATACAACAGCTGGGATGAGGAGCTCACGGCCCGGTTCAGAGAATTTTGCTGATCAGGTAGTGCCGACAGCGCGCTGATAGCTGCCGAAGCCTCCCTCAGCTTCCAGTAACAAACAACTCCGCTTACGCCAAAAAACAGAGCAGTTGCTACCAATAATCCAATAATCCACAAATCCTCCACGTCTTCGACACTTAAGACGGTCAGACACATGGGCTGCCACTGACCCCACGAGTCCATCACGTATCCAGCCGCGTGTGTGTCGGAGGGACAGACAGCTTCTCCTGGCACGGTCCGCTTCGTGGAAAAAATCTTATCCATTGAAGAAACAGCCCAATTAATTAATTAAATGGGTAGTTACTGAAAAATTTAGAGAATATCTATGGGGACATAAGTGCACAGTGTTTACAGATAACCCTTTGAGTCACTTGGCAACAGCTAAGTTGGGTGCAACTGAACAGAGATGGGTATCAGAGCTGGCAGTCTTTGATCTTGATGTGAAGTACCGCCCAGGTTCACAAAATACAAATGCAGATGCTCTGTCTCGGCAACACTCAATGATGGGGGAACAGGAGGCTTCTGATGTACATGATTTTCAGGAACATGGCTATAGTGAGCCTGTGGTTCAGACAGAGATGGGCACCTTACCTGGTTGTTCATTATCTGACATTTGTGTCTTACAGAAGCAGGACCCAGTAATTGGTCCCTTTTTGAAGTTTTGGAAGGCGACCAGGATACCAGATGTAAAAGAAAGGAAAGATCTTGGTAGAAGCACCAGGGAATTGATCCGTCAGTGAGGGTGCATTTTTGAGGAAAAGTCTTGTGTTGTACCATCACATTTACACTCCAGATGGCAGTAGGCAAGTTAACCAAATTTTGTTATCCCAGTGCTTGCAGAAAGGTGCTTTTGAATCCCTTCATGACAATCATGGCCACCAGGGAATAGAACGTACATTTAATTTTATCCATGTCCGATGTGGAAGGTGTGTGGTTTCCAAGGCTCTTCAGCCAAAGATTAAAACTTATATGGGTCATGTTGGAGCATCTCGCGCTCATGAAATATTAGCAATTGAATTTACAGTTCTGGAACCTTCAACAGAAGGTAAAGAAAATGTTTTGGTGATGACAAATGTTTTTTCTAAGTATACCCAGACTGTTGCAATGAAGGATCAACGAGCTGCTACATTGGCAAAAGCATTAGTGAAGCATTGGTTTCTGTTGTTTGGGCCACCAAGTCGTATTCACTCTGATCAGGGATGAAATTTTGAAAGTGTATTGGTTCAACAGCTTTGTAAGATGTATAAGATTGAGAAGAGTCGAACTACGCCAAAACCATCCACAGGGCAATGGTCAGTGTGAGCGGTTTAACCGTACGCTCCATGACCTATTATGAGCTCTGCCCCCAGAGCAAAAACGCTATTGGCCTTGACATCTTTCTCAGGTCACGTATGCTTATAATACCACAGTCCACCAGTCAATGGGTATGACTCCATACTTTCTAATGTTTGGACAGGAACCTCGTTTTCCAATAGACGTTTTGGTGGGGGTGGAAAAGGAACAAGTTGATTTCTCAATGGAAGATTGGGATATGGAACATCAAAAGTCCCTGGCTATTGCATATGACACTGTCCAAAAACGTTTGGAGGCCAGAAGAGCACAGCAGGGTTTAAGAGATGAAAATCATAGAGCCGCTCCTAATTTTGTACAAGGCGATTTAGTCCATCCATCCATCCATTTTCTTCTGCTTATCCGGGGTCGGGTTGCGGGAGTAGCAGCCTAAGTAAGGAGGCCCAGACTTCCCTCTCCCCAGCCACTTGGGCCAGCTTCTCCGAGGGAATCCCAAGGCGTTCCCAAGCCACCCGAGAAACATAGTCTCTCCAGCGTGTCCTAGGTCTTCCTCTGGGTCTCCTCCCGGTGGGACATGCCCGGAACACCTCACCAGGGAGGCGTCCAGGAGGCATCCTAACCAGATGCCCGAGCCACCTCAACTGGCTCCTCTCGATGTGGAGAAGCAGCTCTACTCTGAGTCCCTCCCGGATGACCGAGCTTCTCACCCTATCTCTAAGGGAGAGTCCAGACACCCTGCGGAGAAAACTCATTTCAGCCGCTTGTATCCGAGATCTTGTTCTTTCGGTCACAACCCAAAGCTCATGACCATAGATGAGGGTGGGAACGTAGATCGATCGGTAAATTGAGAGCTTTGCCTTTTGACTCAGCTCTCTCTTCACCACGACAGACTGGTACAGCGCTTGCTTCACTGCGGACGCTGCACCTATCCGCCTATCGATCTCATGCTCCAGTTTTCCCTCATTCGTGAACAAGACCCTGAGATACTTAAACTCCTCCACTTGGGGCAGGACTTCCTCCCCAACCCGTGCAATTTAGTATATACCAGAAATCGAGCTGTGAAAGGTCAAAATAAGATTCAGGATTTTTGGGATTCTACACCATATGAGGTAGTGCATCCACCCCCTGAGAGAGGTGTGGTGTATTCAATTGCACCCTTAGGCCAGGGTGAGCCACTTCGTCAGATGCATAGAACTGACTTGAGTAGTATTTCTGAGCCTAGAGCAGAGGAATCTGTGAGAGCGGTGGAGGAAATGGTGAGTTGGGAGGGTCACACAGAGCCACAGGAAACTCACAAGGATGAACGGGTTGGAAATGTATCTGGGGCATGTTAAATGATCTTGTGGAACCCACCCGTGATGCTTTGGATCCGGGGGTTTCAGATTCTGAACGCAATGTAACACTGTCTCTCCCTTCCCAGGAAGATGAGTTGGATGTAGAACCAAACGAACCCCTAGTTCTTCAAGGAAACCTGCTGGGCAGCATTTTAATCCATTTAATCTGCTCAGGTCGGTGCTTTCTGAAGTGAATGAATGAACTGTAGTGTTTTGTTATGTTCATTGTCGGGTCGCCGATGCATTTTGGAGGGGAGGGATGTAACCAGTGACACCTGTTGGTGCTCTACATCACTGATTGAAAGGGAAGCAGATAAAGGAGTAGGTGTAGCCTTTCAGAAATGTTTGTCAGAGCTCTGATTGTGCTTCTGCTGTTGGGGTGTGTGGTAAGAAATCACTTTATCATGATCTGGTGGTTCTAAAAACTCAATGCAGGTATCTCTCCTAATCTGTTGTTTGGATGTTGCAGTGTGATCACACACAAGATTTTAAGGTGTGTTCTACATCCAGCTGCATGTGGGTGTGATGACGTTTCAGGTATAGTTTTTTATATAATGTATTTTAATGACTATTGAAATGAATTGTGTATGGAACAGTCAAGATTAATTGAAGTTTGTCTTTATAGTTTCAGATGTACGGTTTCCTGTTGTCCTTTTTGAGTTGAGTTTAATTGTTTTTGGTGGTCTGCCCGGGCCTTGCATGGCCCGTAGAACAAAAGATCTGGGAGTATGTCTTGTAAGGGTGGACCAACCAATTTTTTTGTTTTGTTTGTCCTTATTTAGCCACCCACCTAGGTGACACCATATGTAGCTTATAGCCACAAGCCTTCTCCTTTGACTTGTGGGCTTGTGGAATATATGAGTAGTTCAGGTTTAATGATTGGGAATTAAAGTTCCACAGTTATCCACTAATAAATTGTCTATTTTACACTTGATTAAAATTGAGTGATGTGACATTTTATTGGACTTACAGGTTACAAGCACATGAAATAAAATGTTCACTCGGAGTAAGAGTTATCAAGAGAGAATACAAAAGAAACAAGCATGGGCAGACAAAGAAATTATTTATCCTAACAAACTTCAAGATGTTGCAATAACCCAGTCAGGGTCGAGACCATCAATCTGATTGAAATGTTGGGTTGGGATCTCAACAGATGTGCGGTATGTCTGCACTTCTAAATGAACTAAGGCAATGTTGAACGAGTAGAATGGGTCAAAGATCTCCCATAATAGAGTCACAAAGTCGGATAGAAAACCAGTACTAAAGTTAGATGTATTTGAGGATGCATCAAGGACTATTGTGCACTTCTCAAAAGTATAAAAAAGTGGGCCATTTTTGATTCATGTTGCTATTCTCCCGCACGGAAAAATACTTGGACATTTTGAAACTGTGGCGTCTTCCTCAGTTAGCACATCCCCGTTGCTATTCTCCCGCACGGAAAAATACTTGGGACATTTTGAAACTGTGGCGTCTTCCTCAGTTAGCACATCCCCATACAAAGACGGTTGGTCAAGGTGTTGGATTATAGAGACGGGAGCTGGCCAACGCTTTTACGGTTGGACAACAAAGATCAGTCATCTGCAAATGAACATTAAAAAGCTAAAAGAAAAAAATGAGTGAAGAGCAGACCATGAGAGACCAAATCATTAAGCTTGAGACCAAACATGATGCCGTTTTGCCAGCCACGTCGCATCCCACCACCTCCTCATCTCCTCCCGGCGTCCCAAGGTCTTCCGGTCTCTTAGATGAGCTTACAGAAGAATTTGGTACTCTAGTCACAGGTTGGTACATGTTATGTAAGCTTCTTCAGTTTGTGTACAGTTTGCCGTGTTCTCCAGATTGAAAATATGCCAACGTGCGCTGGAACGCCGCCGTACCTCGGTAGTCAAAATCTAGTCAAATCAATCAGATACAATAAGCGAGGATCTTTGCTTTTCAAAGGGAAACACTCAAGATTAAATCTCTTCCACCATCTTCGACTTGTTGCTTCCCTCAGCGTCTTTTATTCACTTGCAGATAAGGACAGGCGTGATCAGATATGCAACAAGCATGTTTCTTTACATTCTTTAAGCACTGGCTGTTTTTGTTTAAGGCAGAACTTTTTGAAAGAGAAAAATAACACCAAACCTGTTTTCCACTGAGGAGCACATGAAATAAAATGTTCACTCAGAGTAAGAGTTATCAAGAGAGAATTAAATACAAAAGAAAGAAGCACTTCTAAATGAACTAAGGCAATGTTTAACGAGTAGAATGGGTCAAAGATCTCCCACAATGGGGTAATAAAGTCTGATAGAAAACCAGTACTTAAGTTAGATGTACTTGAAGATGCATCAAGGACTATTGTGCACTTCTCAAAAGTATTTTAAAAAAGTGTCCCATTTTTTATTCATGTTGCCATTCTCCTGCACGGCAAATACTTGGTGGACATTTTGAAACTGTGGCTTCTTCCTCAGTTAGCACGTCCCCATACAAAGACGGTTGGTCAAGGGGTTGGATTATAGAGACGGGAGCTGGCCAACGCTTTTACGGTTGGACAACAAAGAGATCAGTCAGTTGCAATTGAACAGTAAAAAGCTAAAAGAAAAAAACGAGTGAAGAGCAGACTATGAGAGACCAAATCAGTGAGGTTGTCCCGATACCTCTTTTCAGCGCATGTGCTGAAGGCATGTGGCGCGGGTGCCGCCGGCCTCTGGCGCAGGCGCCGTGGGGCCTGCTGGCGGAAGCAAAGAATTCTATGAAAACGTGGATTGTCCAAGCCAGAAACTGGGACTACAATGAGTTGTGTAGTTTCCTTCCCAACAAGGATAAAAGGCTGGCTTTTGTGGAGAAGCTACAAAACAAAAGTCTTTTTTGTAAACAACCTGTAAAATGAGGCTGATTTGGTGTCTGATCCAGAACCTGTTCTGGAGCAGCCATCCGCCATTGTTCCAGCAACGGAGGTCCTTCAGGCCAGCACAAGTGAAGAACAAACTTGCACCACTGAAAAAGGCCCGAGTACTGATACAAGTTCAAGAGACCTAACATGGCAAAAGTAAGTTAAGTTTAGTACAAAACACAGAATTGTTTGTGAACATGTCCAGAACATGTTTTAAAATGATTTAATATTTGTTGTTTTGTCTGTTTGCAGGCCTACCTTCGCAGGCCAAACAACTGTGAGGCTTAATAGACAGAAAATGGGACTTTATGACAAATTTCCAAACGAATCATCTCTATTGGTCAAATTCAAGGCCTACCTGACAAATACACTCGATGTCCCCAACAAACAGCAAGAGGTAAGTTTGCTTGTGAGCCAGGTGTCACAAGGACCATAATGACTTACTATTGTGACAAATATGTAGTTTCAGAATAATCATGTTATCTAAGCACTAATTATATTTTCTGTTCATTTACAATTTTAGGTGGACAATGTGTCCCGGATGTTGAGATGCATCCAACCTTGTGGAGATGAAATGAGTTTGGACTTTCTCTTAAAGTTTCAGGAGACCGACTTCATTAAAAACCTCAAGAAGGCCAAAATGGGTCCATCTACCATCTTGAATTATATAAAAAACATGATTCGTTTTGTACAGTTTCTCAAGACCTATCTGCATTTCGAGACAACAGCAGAACCATACTGTAAATTGCCAGTCCTACATTGATCTGCTGAATATCATCAGGAAACCCTTGGCTAAAGAGAACAGCCGGCTTGGATGTAAAGTTAGGTCAGTTGAGTATATGTTTACCCTTCCGCATTGTAATTTCTTCAGTTTGTGTTGCTTTTGTGTGTACTCTGAGGTATATAAAAGTATATTTTTATTCTTATTTCAAGCATGACCGCTTTGTTGATGACCAGCAAAGTGATTGTCATAAAGTGATAAAAGTGGCAAAAAAAGACATGCTTAATATTTTGGGGAACTTATTTATGCTTAATATTTTGGGGAACTAATTAAGCATTGGCTAAGTGTCTTCAGCAGACAAGACTATGTACCGGTATTACTGCGAAGCCATTCTGATCCTAAATCACTACCAAAGACCAGGAGTGGCAGAAGGATTCAGGGTAAGTAATTTCCCTACTTGGTTTTTGGTAACACTTTATAATAACTACATTAAACAGGGGTGGAGGCCTCCGTGTCCAGTTGTCCCCCTCTTACAATGCTGTTATTGCAAGTATGACTAAGCCCCCTTCGAGCAATAGGTCAGGGCCCTTATGAGTTTCAGGTGTTGGTTTCACGTGACCTTCTTTGAACAATAAAGTTAATCAAGCCTCTTTTGCATCTGAAACCAACCTGTCGACGCAGTGCTTTGTTTCAGATAAACTCAGTGGATGAGTTTATCTGAAACTTCTCAGATTGAAGATGTATCTCCGAGGACAGACGAAACATTTCATTAAAAAAATAACTCGTCCAGAAGACATATTTTTGCTTTTTGCATTAATAGCTTGTGAATGTGAATCATCCTTAAAGGTCCTGTTAGATATTTATGTAGACTGATCCTGGGATTTTGATCTACTCAGAGATGGGATCATAATGAAATTATGACCCGGTTCTGACTGGATTAAACTGGACCAGCAGCTCTAAAAAGAGTCTCCCATGGATTCAATATCTGTCAAGGAATAGTTTATTTTGCTTGCTACATCACATAGAAAGGCTGTAATGCACTGTCCCATGTTTTCCACATGCATCAATCCACATAAGATCCATTGAGATCACACTTAGTCATGCCCCCTCATACACATGACAGGAGGAGCTCCCCTTCTGCGAAGGGCGGGGCCTAGACACTATAAATTAGTAATGACACTGGACATCTAGCTCTCTCTTCCGGATGCTGATCACATCAGCGAGCCAGTGTTGCAAACTGTAACCTTTTCCTGTCTTTACTTTAATACCATTTATAAAACTTAATTCAGGTTTCCTTGATTTATTTAGTATAAGTTGCCATTTCTGAGGGAGATCCGAGACTGGGGGTGGATGTGTGGGGCTGGAGGCAGGTCTTGTGAACCGGAGGAGGTGTCCCACGGCTGCACTCAGCTCCTCAACGTAACAGTCTCATATCATGGCTTTCCCAGGCCTATATTTTAATTTTATACTTCATTATACTGAGAGAAACGCAGTTTCGGTCCTGTGTATGTCCTGTACATATTGCAATTCTGACAATAAAGTTGACTTTGACTTTGATTAAAGTTACAAAATCTCCTTCAGTTCTCATCAAAATATTTATATAAATCAGAATGCAAATGTTATTCTCATCATGTGAAATGCAAAACGTCTGAAATAGTCTCTGTCTCTTTANGTGCTGATACTGCTCTGATACAGAAGCACACAGCCCACAGGCGTGGCCTGTCCCACATAGACCCCTTCAGCCATTTTTGAATCTGAGCCTGACTTCCTAAAACACAGGATTTCTCAAACATGCATGAACCAGTCAAAACAAGACTGAGCACAATGATGAGAGATTATCACTAACATGATATAAAACGCCAAAAAGTGTATTTTAGACGATACGGCACCTTTATATAATGATTTTTTCAATGTTAATTACCTGTTTATTGATTAAATACGGCTAAATAAGGTATAGTTATTATAAAGTGTTACTTGGTTTTCTGCTGTTTATCTTTATAAAATACTTATTACACTTATAAATGTTAATAATTGTACTGTTCTTCAATGCCAGGTTTCAGAATGGCTGAAAAAACACGAAAAAGATGGCAGAATCTCCTTTGGTGTCAGCAAGCACAAGACAGCAAATACACAACTTGCCAATTTTGGCCTGACCATGGAGGAGCATGCAGTAAGTTTTCTAACAGAACAACAACAATTAGCAGAAATACCACCATGATTCATAATATTATATTAATCTATTAATTTGTTTAACTCATTGTATCAACAGCTTTTTGACGCATACTATAGGAACATTCGCCCAGATTGTGTGAAAGATTCTGGAGAAGAAAATGACAGATTTTTCGTCAACACAAGGGGTCGACCTATCAAAAGTGCCACCAATGACCTTAACCGTCTGCATGAACAGTAAGTATCAAACAAATACTTGTTAAGGTTACTGTACATGTTAGCAAAATGTTGATAAATTACTTTTAACTTTCATTGCAGCTACAAGTTGCCAAGAGTGACCAGCCAGGAAGTCAGAAGAGTTTTTTGAAACAAAAGTTGACCAGACTTGTACTGGGGAACAAAAGAAGGAGATCGCAACTTATTTGGTCCATTGTAATGCAGTTGCAAATGCTCATTACAGAATGAGACAACCAACCACTGTTGCTCGTACCAGCATTCTGATCAGTACCTTGGAAGGTTGAGTGCAATGAAATCCACACATTTCAGTTATGACATCTATATGCCAAATCTTCACTCACTATAATGTTTTGTCAGCTGATTTTTAGCGTTTGACAATCTTTCATTTGCTTGCAGCTCTTCTGAAAGCTCCCCTGATGACGAGAGTACCACGTCAAAAAAGAGAACAAGAGACGCAGATGAAGATGAGGGACATGAATACATTGCATAGTTCCTCGACACTTTTCCAGTAACACTTTCTGGACAGCCACCAAACAAAAAGATGGCTGAGCTGGATTCTCAGAACAGAATATTCTATGGCAAGTGGAGAAAACTTCAGTATAACCAAAGGGAAGCACATCTGATGTGTAAGTACAATTTTTTTATGATTTATAAATTTTATGATTTTTTTATGATTTAATTTGCACTCCTGCAACACAAGTTTGACATATAAATATTTTTACAGCTCTGTACACAAGGCGTCCCCCAACTGCCAAGGTGGTTTTAAAAGACATCAAGAAGGAAGGGTGGAAAGCAAACCATCCATGCCCAGAGGATATTGTTTCGAAATGGAAGCCTCCACAACAAGCAGCTGTTGAGCGTGACCCAAGGCTTTTGAAAATAGTCTGAAAACATACGTGGTCTGGTCCGTCCATAAAAACATTTGCTGGTGACATGGGCAATGGTAAGTACCAATCCCTATTGTGTGAATGAGAGCATGCATCTTGCTGTTTAATTGTTTATTAGAAGATTAGGATCTCCTAAATATATTTTTTTATTAAAAGACTTGTTGCCACCAAGATGTTTCCCAAGGGGTTCATCCTTTGTGATTACCATGGCAAGGTGATCTCGGCAGCAGAGGGAAGGAAGATGTGAGAAAACATCCAGGATGAGATGGGCTATTTGTTCTTCTTTTCATCTGGGAGCCAGAACCTCTGCATTGATGCCCAAACATTTCCATGCGAGTGCCACCCAGACATGGAGACATTTGGAAGGACAATGAATCACTCAAGGAAAAACCCAAATGTTCAGCCAGTTCATTGCCTCATGCAGTTCCCTGAAGGCGAAAAACACATATTTTTCAAGGCATTGAAAGACATTAAAGTTTATGAGGAAATTCGCTTTGATTACGGAGTGAATAGAAAGTCTTTCTGGGGAGAGGGTCTCGACCTGGTTTGGTTAGATCAGTGAGCCAAAACAGCATTAGGAAGTGGTCATTCTTTTCACTATGATGGCCCGAACAGTAGGAAATTTTAGCTTGTGAACTTTAGCTTGTGAACACATCTGAATTTCACTACGTGGTCTATACAGTAGGAAATGGTGCATTTCACTATGATGGCCTGAAAAGTGGGAAATTTTAGCTTGTGAACACATCTGAATTTCATTACATGGTCTGTACAGTAGGAAACGGTCCATTTCACTATGATGGCCTGAAAAGTAGGACATTTTATATTGTGAACACATGAATTTCACTACGTGGTCTGTACAGTAGGAAATGGTCCTTTTCACTACGATGGCCTGGAAAGTAGGAAATTTTAGACTTGTGAACAAATCTGAATTTCACCACGTGGCTTTCAAAAAGTAATGTCAGTTGAGGTGTTAATAGTCACACCTTAATACTTCTTGCATACTTCAATACTCATACTTCACTTCCGGCTCTTGGCGAAGCAGGTCGCTTGTCTTTCTGCTCCTCTCCTCCCTAAAGTTTTCCTCCTCCCTGCTTTTACATTTTTGTCTCGTCTGCAACTCTTCAGTGCTCACTCGAAGCAATTTGGAAATGGATTTAATTGCGTGGGCTGTCTCCTATCGATCTTTTTTTTTCCACGAAGCGCTCCGGACCAGGAGAGCGGCGTTCCCCCTTGACACGCATGCGGTGGGCTACATTATGGACTCGTGGGGAGAATGGACGTTAATGTGTCTGACCGTTCTGTCGAAGACGTGGAAGATTTGTGGATAATTGGAATTTTGGTAGCAACTGCTCTGCTTTTTGGCTTAGGCGGAGGTTTCTGCTACTGGAAGCTGAGGAAGACTACTGCGGCGATCAACGCGCTGGTGAAACTTCTTGCTTAACAAGATTCTTTGATCCGGGCTGTGACCTCAATGACCCAGCTGTTGTTCGAGCTGAATCGCACGATGGGAACAGTGGTGGACAGCCGTAGACCTGCAGTGCGTTTTGGGACTCGTTTACAGCCGACCTGGCTATATCAGGGGGCAGATGGGGATTTGTAGCTCGGAACCTCACATGATTCGGCGATTTGGACCTAGACGGCACCTGGACTTCAAGGCTGCAGTCAAAGTACACTGTAGCCTGCCCTGGAAAATAAATAAAGCAACTAATCTAATCGGGACTCAAAGCAACCTTGAAAAGAGGCTGACTGCAAAACTTCTCCTGGAGTCGAAAGCTGTTGAAAAACTGTCGCTGCCCCCCCTCCCCTCAGAGGTCTCTGTGTGCATTCAGATGGAGCTGAGCTGAGACCATCTGCAGACTGTGCTTATCTGAAATGATTACTCACAGACTATCTCCCTGCCATGCCATCAAATGCAACATGTCTTTGTCTTTATCCGTGCAGAGCTGGTAGTTTTTTTGACTTTATCATAGAATGTCCTAAGACAAAATGTGATAGATTCTTTTTTGAATACCAATGATTATCCGACTGTATGTTCCTTTTTTCCATATCTGATGTGGCGGCGCAATTTAATTATTGCTGCAGTTTTCTGTGCGTACGTCCCTCTTAGGATGGTGCGCGCGCCAATTGCAACACTTTGTACCTTGGTGCAAATATGCCAATAAAGATATATTCTATTCTATTCTATTAATGGTCTAATACAGTTCGATTTTATTGTTTTAATGAGTATATTGTTCATTTGCATTTTTTATCTTTTTTTAATTTTTTTTGGTGTCCTTGCATGTTGAAAGGTACCATAGTACATTTAAAAAATATTCTTGTTTGATTTATTGTGTTTTTTTATGAGCATATTTTTTTAAATGGACATTTTTTTGCTGATTTTTATTTTTTTCCTGCTCGTTTGGTGTCATTGATTGTAAAAAAAAAACAATTGATTTTTCTATTTTTCTTATTTGATTTTATTGCTTTGTTATTGAGTATATTGTTTTTAATGTGCATTTTAATGTTTTTTTAATGTTTTTTTTTAATTTACTACTTGTTTGGTGTCCTTGAGTGTTAGAAAGGCACCACATTTTTTAAATTTCTTCTTATTTTAATAACCAAACTCAGCCGGTCAAGGCAGATGGCCGCTCATCCTGAGCCTGGTTCTGTTGGAGGTTTCTTCCTGTGAAATGGGAGTTTTTTCTTCCTGCTATTGCCAAAGTGCTTGCTCAGGGTAGGAGACTGACAAATTAGACATTAAACTCAGTCTGCTGTTTTTATTACTTCTGTTTTACAAATAAACAATTTAGTTTTAAACATTAATTGACTAGTGTGTTTATATTCTAATAATTTTTACAGTATTTCTTGATTTTGTGGGTGGTGGTACATAGCCGTTCTTAGTTGGTAATGAAAAAAGCATTTATTTCTAATTTACATAGTTTCTGTTATCTGTTTCCAATTTACATAGTTTCTGTTATCTGTTCTTTGGCAGTTTACTTTTATGTCTTGGTCTGTTTTCTGTGTTTTTGGTTCTCTGCTTTCTATGTGTCTGATTCTCAGTCTTTGTGTGTGCGTGCGTGCGTGATAAAATCAAACTACCACTAAATATTTTTTCACAAAAATTACTTTATAAAAATACAAAATACTCTGGGTAAAACCAGGTAATTTTAAATTATTTTACCTTAATGTCAAATTTAAGGAGAATAAGATATTTCAATGCCAATATACAATTACTTAAGAAAGCTGAGACTTTAAGCTTTATTTTGATGCAAGGCACATCAATCTGTGATAATCCCTCATCAAATTATTACAGGGAAAATTGTACACTTTTTAGAGAAGCTGGCCGTATCATTCAAAGTCAGAGAAAAAGCCTGATTTTGTCTGGTTGTTGAAATTGACAGAAAGGTGCTAACACAGCCCTCCCTCCATGGCACAGGCTGGGTACATTCACCTACCACTCAGCCCTCCCTCCAGGGCACTGGCTGGGCACGTTCGCCCAGGATGCAGCCCTCCCTCCTGGACATAGATGTTGGATCAACTCCACGGGCTGCCGGGAATGTTCACTGATAATGATTCATTGATGTTGATATTTGTTGATATTTGGGGACCAGAGTCGGTGGAGGACCTCAAGCCATGAGGTTCCCCAAAAGAGCTGAATGAACGCCAGTCATACGTTAAGGACTCGTCATTCAGTTAAAGATTTATAACGTGCCTGTTATAAATCTATTTCAAGCTGTAAAAAGCTTCACTTTACAGGTAGTCCCCGACTTACGAGCGCTCTGACCTACGAGGTTCCGGACTTACGAGCTGGCGAATTTTTGGAAAAAACGCAAAAAATACCGAGTTTTTCTGTGTTTTCACCACAGTTCGTTAGCTAAACATGTGGACACACGTTTCCGATCATTTTTATGCACTTGTAAGCAGTTTTTCGATGAAAAACGAGTGTTTGTAGTCGCGCTAGCAAAACTGTTCCAACTTACGAGCGAAATTTCCGGACTTACGAGACACGTGGCGGTCGTTCCGAATTACGAGATTTCCATGTTACGAGCAACTCGTTGTAACGGAACTCGCTCGTAAGTCGGGGACTACCTGTAGTGAGATTCCTTCAAAGGAAGCTCTTATCTTGAAAAGCCAAACCAGGGACTGCTGTTACTTTCGGTTCGAGTCAAGGCAGACGTCTGGAGACGCCGAGAACGGTAAACGAACTGGCCGTCTTCACGAGGTAACAAGTCATCAAAATGCTTTGCCAATGGTACCAACGTGTGGCCGGAGAGCTGCTATGTTTCTGGTTAAAACACATCAAGATAATACCTCTCCTCATCCATCTTCTTTAATCCTCCATTTTTTCTTCTATGAAACGTTCTTATTTTAAGTAACTAAACTTTAAGGTATTGTGCCAGCAGAGATATAAGTTAATAACACCCATAACTTGTGTTCTGTTGTTCCTATGACGTTACGGACGCGTATACTCATGCTGAAGTTAATTATAGGAAAAATCATCAACCTATCATGTACATATGTTGTGATGTAATTTATAATTACTGTATGTTAAATAAATGGTCCAGTCCTACTGTACCAACATAAGTTTAACGTTTCATGTGAATTACATCTGGTCTAGTCATAGAATTATCTATATTAATCTAAAAAGAGAACTCGTGAATATTGATAAGTTTATGTCAGATAAAATCTACTCAAATATTTCATCTGGAATATTGTACAGTCAGAAAAACTGACTAGTATTATATCCCTACATCAAATATGATGAAATTACCCATATTTCAATGCTGGTTATTTCAAGTGGGCCCAGAACCCAATGCAAACTGACAGGAAGGGACTGTCAAGACTTGATTTACACCTTTAGAACGCTAGGAATTTGAGCTTTATTTTGATGTAAGGGACATCATTCTGTAAAAATCCCTCATCAAATTATTACAGGGAGAATTGTACACTTTTCAGAGAAGCTGGTTGTATAATTCAAATTCAAGGAAAAAGCCTGAATTTGTCTGGCTGTTGAAAAACCGACAGGAAGATGCTATCAAGACTTGTTATACACCTTAAGAAAGCTGAGACTTTAAACTTTATTTAGATGTAAGGGACAATAATCTGTGATAATCCCTCATCAAATTATTACAGGGAAAATGTACACTTTTTAGAGAAGCTGGCCGTATAATTCAAATTCAAGGGAAACGTCTGAATTTGTCTGGCTGGTGAAACTGACAGGAAGATGCTATCGAGACTTGTTATACACCTTAAGAAAGCTGAGACTTTATTGTCCCTTACATCTAAATAAAGCTTAATATGTGATAATCCCTCATCAAATTATTACAGGGAAAATTGTACACTTTTCAGAGAAGCTGGCTGTATAATTCAAATTCAGCGAAAAAGCATGAATTTGTCTGGCTGGTGAAACTGACAAGAAGATGCTATCAAGACTTGATTCACACCTTTAGAAAGCTGAGACTTTAAGCTTTATTTTGATGTAAGGTATATCATTATGTGATAATCTCTCATCAAATTATCACATGGAAAATTGTACACTTTACAGAGAAGCTGGCCGTATAATTCAAATTCAAGGAAAAAACCTGGATTTGTCTGGCTGGTGAAACTGATGGGAAGATGCCATCAAGACTTGTTATACACCTTAAGAAAGCTCAGACATTAAGCTTTATTTTGATATAAGGCACAATAATCTGTGAAAATCCTTCATCAAATTATTACAGGGAATTTTTTTTACACTTTTAAGAGAAGCTGGCCGTATAATTCAAATTCAGGGAAAAAGCCAACTCTTCCTGTTCCCTTGTCACTCAGTGAGTTGACTGCAACCTAGCAGGAGGACACTACCTTGACTGCTCTGTTCGAACAAGTCCAGGCAGCTGAACAGGACTTAAAAGTGTGTCAAATGGGTATTTGCTACAAGAAGGTCTGTTGGTACGTAAATGGTTGCCTTATAGTGACAGATGTTGTTGGTCCAGTTTATCAAGTAGTTGTTCCAATCAAGTTCAGAAACCTTGTTTTGAAAATTGCTCATGGAGAACTGTCTGGCCATATAGGAGTCAATAAAACTTATCGAGTGTTACGTTATTTTTATTGGCCCCGTCTGAAAAAAGATGTCCCATTTTGTGAAAACCTGTCAGTTAACTGGAAAACCTAATCAGACCTTGCAATCAGCTCCAGGTTTTCCCATACCTACAGCTGGTAAACCTTTTGAACACTTAATCATAGACTGTGTTGGCCCACTGAGTCCTTCAAAGTCAGGTTCTGCGTATTTACTGACAGTTATGTGTAAAAGCACTCGTTGTCTTGCTTTCTTGGCTGGCAAATTAGCTGACCAGAAAGCTGAAAGTAGAGTTTTTCACCCAGGGGAAATTCAACCATTGAGAAAGAAGCCCTGGCTCTAATTTGTACATAGCAGCACTTTGGAGTGTATGCGAGCGGGGTTCATTTCCTGATGTGGTGTATTCATATCATAACCCTTTTACCTTTTACACTCCTTGAAGAGTCAAAATCGGCTTTTGATTTGATTTGTTTATTCATTCATTTTATAATAATAAAATACATAACAATATACACATAAAAGAATAAAAAAACATAAGTATAAAATGAAAGGCGGCAGATGAAGAAAAAAATCTTATTTTATCTGCCCCTTATCTTTAACAATTCATACAACGAATTTCTTTAATTTTCAAAAGAAATGAACAAAGCTTTTAACCTCCAATACAACATACAATTTCACAATTTAAACTTAATCATTCTCTTAAATATTGCCATTGATTTAGCCACTTTAACATCATTCTCCAAATCGTTCCACAACCCAACTCCTTGAACCATGGCCAATCTCCAAATCGTTCCACAACCCAACTCCTTGAACCATGGCCAATCTTCCCCTCAAACTTGTTCTAATTTGTAGCTTTACAAATATAATATATCTTTCCCCTTTAGATAGTAACAACTCGTTCTTTTAACAAAATACCTCTGAATATTTGAAGGTAGAGTATCATTCTGTACTCTATGCATAACTAATGTAGCAGGATGACCTACGGTCATTGAATGCACCACACATGCAGAGATGTTATTGGTGGGTCTGGGGCTACTTCCGGTATAAAAAGGGGTAGTCCTCATTAGTTGACACATCATCCGTGCTGGCTGTGTCGCGCTAGCGTTGAGGTGCAGGGTCGCGATGATCCATTGTTCTCGCGACATGTACGAGTTTCCCGTTTCCCTCTGCTGTTGAGGTGGAACACACTGCTGCCATTTGTCCTTTGGCGACAATCTGCTTCCTGTTTTGTTCGTGGCCGTGTCTACTGTGGTCTGGACTGTCCCGACTGGTTCTGCCCCCCTCTGGGTCGTCCCTCGCCTGCCGGCTGGTCCTGGGACTGTTTGGCGCCCGCTGTCTGGACGGCGTGGCGTGGGCTACGTCACGCGTCCTGCAGGCCGAGCTAAGCCGACTGATGCCAGCTCAACCACTCACACAGGCGTCGGTTTGAGTGGCGTCTCTTTGGGAGCAGCAGATCTCACCAGGGCGGACTCTAGACTACTGAGAGAGACTGTGTGGGTTTTTCCCTTTTAACATATTACTGTATTGCACTTTTATTCTGAATTGAGCTTTAACTGCCTTTTTAAACTGTAAATATTTTAAATTTAGGATTTTAGCCTTTTTAAACTGTAAATATTTTAAACTTAGGATTTTATTTAATTAAACTAATGTGCAATTTATTTGTGTCTGTGTGAACTTGTCTCATGCCTCATCTGCAACGGGTCTATGTGCCTTAAGGGTAACTTTTAGTAAAGTTTTTAACCAAATTCACTTATTTTATTAAAAATAGATTATTTATTTTTTAAACTAAAGTTCCCTATTTTTATCAATACCCGTCCGGCTACATTTGGCGTTGTTTGGTAGTTTTTGCAGTTTGAGGCTGGGACTCTTTCACAATTTAAATTTTTTTGACCAAGCAGTAAAATGTTTGTGTGTGTGCAGTGTGATAAGGACAAACAGCAGCAGTGCACCTGTTAACTCGTTTTTTTTTTTTTTAAGAGACCAGCATGCCTCTACTGTGGCGCTGGTTATGGAGTGGCTCTCGGGGTTTGGAGTGCCATGTTCGCTGTGTTCCGACCCTGTGGTAAGCTGGATCGACGGGACGTCGATTCAGTTTTCGGGGGTGAATGTAGCAGGATGACCTGCGGTCATTGAATGCACCACACATGCAGAGATGTTATTGGTGGGTCTGGGGCTACTTCCGGTATAAAAGGGGTAGTCCTCATTAGTTGACACGTCATCCGTGCTGGCTGTGTCACGCTAGCGTTAGGTGCAGGGTCGCGATGATCCATTGTTCTCGCGACATGTACGAGTTTCCTGTTTCCCTCTGCTGTTGAGGTGGAACACACTGCTGCCATTTGTCCTTTGGCGACAATCTGCTTCCTGTTTTGTTCGTGGCCGTGTCTACTGTGGTCTGGACTGTCCCGACTGGTTCTGCCCCCCTCTGGGTCGTCCCTCGCCTGCCGGCTGGTCCTGGGACTGTTTGGCGCCCGCTGTCTGGACGGCGTGGCGTGGGCTACGTCACGCGTCCTGCAGGCCGAGCTAAGCCGACTGATGCCAGCTCAACCACTCACACAGGCGTCGGTTTGAGTGGCGTCTCTTTGGGAGCAGCAGATCTCACCAGGGCGGACTCTAGACTACTGAGAGAGACTGTGTGGGTTTTTCCCTTTTAACATATTACTGTATTGCACTTTTATTCTGAATTGAGCTTTAACTGCCTTTTTAAACTGTAAATATTTTAAATTTAGGATTTTAGCCTTTTTAAACTGTAAATATTTTAAACTTAGGATTTTATTTAATTAAACTAATGTGCAATTTATTTGTGTCTGTGTGAACTTGTCTCATGCCTCATCTGCAACGGGTCTATGTGCCTTAAGGGTAACTTTTAGTAAAGTTTTTAACCAAATTCACTTATTTTATTAAAAATAGATTATTTATTTTTTAAACTAAAGTTCCCTATTTTTATCAATACCCGTCCGGCTACATTTGGCGTTGTTTGGTAGTTTTTGCAGTTTGAGGCTGGGACTCTTTCACAATTTAATTTTTTTTTTTGACCAAGCAGTAAAATGTTTGTGTGTGTGCAGTGTGATAAGGACAAACAGCAGCAGTGCACCTGTTAACTCGTTTTTTTTTTTTTTTAAGAGACCAGCATGCCTCTACTGTGGCGCTGGTTATGGAGTGGCTCTCGGGGTTTGGAGTGCCATGTTCGCTGTGTTCCGACCCTGGTGGTAAGCTGGATCGACGGGACGTCGATTCAGTTTTCGGGGGTGAATGTAGCAGGATGACCTGCGGTCATTGAATGCACCACACATGCAGAGATGTTATTGGTGGGTCTGGGGCTACTTCCGGTATAAAAGGGGTAGTCCTCATTAGTTGACACGTCATCCGTGCTGGCTGTGTCGCGCTAGCGTTAGGTGCAGGGTCGCGATGATCCATTGTTCTCGCGACATGTACGAGTTTCCCGTTTCCCTCTGCTGTTGAGGTGGAACACACTGCTGCCATTTGTCCTTTGGCGACAATCTGCTTCCTGTTTTGTTCGTGGCCGTGTCTACTGTGGTCTGGACTGTCCCGACTGGTTCTGCCCCCCTCTGGGTCGTCCCTCGCCTGCCGGCTGGTCCTGGGACTGTTTGGCGCCCGCTGTCTGGACGGCGTGGCGTGGGCTACGTCACGCGTCCTGCAGGCCGAGCTAAGCCGACTGATGCCAGCTCAACCACTCACACAGGCGTCGGTTTGAGTGGCGTCTCTTTGGGAGCAGCAGATCTCACCAGGGCGGACTCTAGACTACTGAGAGAGACTGTGTGGGTTTTTCCCTTTTAACATATTACTGTATTGCACTTTTATTCTGAATTGAGCTTTAACTGCCTTTTTAAACTGTAAATATTTTAAATTTAGGATTTTAGCCTTTTTAAACTGTAAATATTTTAAACTTAGGGTTTTATTTAATTAAACTAATGTGCAATTTATTTGTGTCTGTGTAAACTTGTCTCATGCCTCATCTGCAACGGGTCTATGTACCTTAAGGGTAACTTTTAGTAAAGTTTTTAACCAAATTCACTTATTTTATTAAAAATAGATACAAATAGATTATTTATTTTTTAAACTAAAGTTCCCTATTTTTATCAATACCCGTCTGGCTACACTAACAAAATATTATGATAGACTAAATCGTAGAACTTCAACAGTTTCATCTGACAAAAATACTACATTTGATGGATGATTGTACTGCTTTCTTGTAATAAGTCTAACAACTCTTTTCTGTAAAATAAAAATAGGCATTGTAATTGATTTACACACCTTTCCCCAAATGCTAACACAATAAATTAAATGTGGAACAATGAATGTGTTAAACAAAAACAATGCCTTATCATTCAAAAGATCTGACTCTGTAAAATATAGCAATGACTTGGATATTTTCGCTTTAACAAAACTTATATGCTATTTCCAAGACACTTTACACCCAAGAATCTCACCTTGTGGACTCTATGAATCAGTCTTCAATTTGAAATGGAACATCAATTGATTTGTTTTTGTTACTAAATATCATGTAACTTGTTTTATCCAAGTTTAACGTCAGTAAACGATCCACCTAAACTTAACTTTGATTGATGGACAGCGATTACATCCAATCACATTGAAGCTCATGTTGTTTTCACCAATTACTAACAGGAAGGCGGATCTTAGAAAAGCAAGCATGTGTGTATGCGGCTTCAGTCAAATCAATGCGGAGTTCGTCATACCGGGACAAAATATAGTTTTAGAAACAAAGGATACATATCTAAATATCAGAGTGGATTTAGAAAAGGGCGGAATACTAATGATCCAACTATTTGCTTAGAACACGAAATCCAAAAAGCACAAAAACAAAGTGTAGTTGCTGTATTTTTTTGACATTATGAAGGCTTACAACATGATGTGGGTGGACGGATTATTAATTAAATTATGTCAAATGGGGATGAATGGAAAAATGTACAAATGGGTTCAAAACTTTTTATCAAACAGTTCTTGCCCAATTCTCACTTATATTCTATCAAGAACATTTACTGTAGAAAATGGAACACCACAAGGGAGCATTTTAAGTCCATTATTGTTTTTGATAATGATAAATGATATATTTACAGACATCGTGAAGGATATAGGATGTTCACTTTTTGCGGACGATGGAGTCATATGGAAAAGAGGGAGAAATATTGAATTTGTTGTAAATAAAATACAAGCTGTGATAATGGGAATAGAAAAATGGGCATTTCATTGGGGATTTAAGTTCTCAGTAGAAAAAACTAAAGTCATGGTGTTTACACAGAAAAAACAAGAGAGGAAATAAAATTAAAATTATATAATCAAGAATTAGAACAAGTAAAAAATGTGTAAAATTTTTAGGAATATGTTTGATGAAAAAATAATGTGGAAAATACATATGCAGAAATTTTTAGATAAATATAAGAAAATTAAACATTATGAGATGTTTGGCTGGCAGTGACATGGGGGCAGATAGACAAGCTTTAAAAACAAATATACACCGGATTAATCAGATATAACATATGCCCTCATGCACGAAAATGTTCGTATTTTTATCCTAAATGTCTCCTACTTTTGTTCGTACGAAGCGTTCGTACGAACATGCCACGTCAGATCCAACAAAGTCTTCTATCCACAGGAAAAGCGTGTAAATGGGTTGCTTAAAGTTGATGGATCCCACCTGTTCTACTCACCTGCGCGTGCTCGCGGGAAGGTAATTTACATAATTCCCACCCCTCAAAACAACATATAAGGCCACGCTTCCTGCCTTCTGACAGCAGGAAGTGTCCATTCATTCAAACTCAAGAAGTAAAAGGAGGAACTTCACGCGTTCGGAGATCTGCTCTCAGTCGCGCTGTGGCTACCCCCCCACCCCCACCACCCCCGCAGGTGTCGGATGGTCAAATATCTTTAATTTTAGGGCCAGTTTACACGGCGCGTATTTTGAGTGTAACCGCTACTTTCTCTTTGCGACTTTGCTTATCGCCTACACGACACCGCTGGCCCCCCTCGATGACACCGATAGTTTTCTGAGCCTGCTCCCAAAGTGGAACTTTTTCGCTGCACCCCCGCTGATAATATAAACATCTCCTGCTGATCTTTTGTGTCAACCACATGCGCGCAGCCCGCATGCGCGGGGCAGGCTGACATTTCACGTGTCACGTTGCAAAATATAACAGTTTAACAATAATAAACAGTATTTATGTTGGCGTGGGAGATGTTTAAATTTATCTGAACTGTACAGTATCTATCTGGACTCGTTACATTTTTTAAACAGTGCGTAACGTGCTGTGAAAATGAAGACACCAGGTAACACAAACACAGAATTAAACTGAACACACTATTAAAAACACGTGAACCGAACTGTAACTATGTTAATGAACTGACTCTTGCTGTGTGTTCATCTGGACCCATCAGAACCGCCGAACCGTCTGCCTGTTTGTTGGAACGAGTCGACAGCTTCTGCACCTGGCAGAAATAAATAAATAAATAAATAAAAACTCCGTTGTTGTGTGATCAAAGTAAACACAAGCAAACATTATATTAAGAACGTTGATTTACCTGCTGTAAGTCAGCTGTTTATCACGGAGTAAAGTCAGATTCATCCTCATCGACTCGGTTCTGGTCCACAGCACAACGTGCAGCTTGTTAGATGAAAAGAGTCCCGCTTGGTGTCAAATCTGTCGACTCTTATCCAAAATCCAGCTTTAACTTGTTGTTGTTAGCTCAGTTTAGCACAAAAGAAACTAGCAGACCCAGCAGAGTGACGCACACACATGCGCAGTGGTGAAGCAGCAGGACGCATGCGCAGTGGGTGTAAGCGGGGGGGCATGAGGGAGGGAGATTCGAGCAGATCCATGCAGATCCGTGTCAACGCAACTTTTAAACTTAACATGCCCAAAAGTTACGTTTCCCCCACACAGTGTCCGTGTAAACAGGGCCTTAGTGTACTGTGTTACATTATAGTTTCACTTATTCAGAAGAGCGCACCGCTGCCCCCTGCAGGTTATATCGAATCAGATATAATAATCTATTGCTCCGATGTTTGGCACAAGATCAGTCTTAATTCGTACTTGTTCTGCGGCGGTGTATGGGGATTTTATGTACCTGGGTGTTAATATGAGGAGCGGTTTTGATGACCAAGGGGAGCGCACGACTCACTGAAGCCTGCGCGACACACCAAACAAACTTAAAATTATAATTCTAATTCAAACAGAATAACCTATTGTCAAGAATAATTATGGTGCGTGATTTTTTTAAACCCAAAATATTTTCTAAATAACGAAATATGAAGTTATTCGTGGAGAAGATCCGTCTGGATGACAGCAGACTGACGCTCCTAAATTATACGACAGGTCCGGACCACTCGTAAATTTTGTTCGTATCTGAAGAAAATCATAGGATACGAAAACATTGTTGGATGCCGCGAATGATCCTAAATCACTCGTACGCACAGTTTAAGAACAAATCTGTGCATACGAACGGTTCGTGCATGAGGGCCAATGACTATGGAAGCATCATTTACAGATCAGCAGCAAAAACTCATCTGGAAAAATTAAGACACAATACAACATCAGGATTTAAGAATTTGTACAGGAGCATTCAAAACCACACCAACAACGGCACAAGAAGTAGAAATGGGTGAAATGCCACTGGAACTAAGAAGAAATCAAATAGCAATAAATTACTGGATTAACTTGCAAAGCAATAACTCGGATCATCCAACACTTGAAACACTATACCCATGCTGGGAAAAAGAGAAAAAAAAAGTTTTGGATGGATTATAAGAAAGAAAAAAGAAGTTCAGGTACACAGTTTAGAAATAAGTCACCATCTACCAATATCAGTTTTACCACCCTGGATTTTACCTACAACAACAGTAGACATGACACTAATGGAAAAGAAGGACAAGACATACATCATAGATTCACGTACAGCACAGACCTACATAACACTTATCAGTACAATCAAATTTATACAGATGCATCAAAAATAAATGAAAAAATAGGAATAGCTTTTATAATACCAGAATTTCAAATAAAAATAGGAAAACAAATCACCAATGACTTGTCAGTATACACAGGAGAGATGTTAGCAGTTTTACTGGCAGTGCAGTGGGTGGAGGAGGTAAAACCATTAAAAACAATCTGTTCAGATTCAAGTTCAACATTATTAAGTTTAAAACACAATCATTCACACAGTAGACTAGACATATTACTAGAAGTACTCCATACATTATTCAGAACACAAAGAATGGGATTAACAATAACTTTTTTATGGGTACCAGCACACATTGGGACAGAAGGAAACAAGACAGCAGATAAAATGGCAAAGAAGGCAACTCAAAATCAGATCAACTTCACAGTAAAAACAAGTAAATCAGAGGCAAAAAGTATCAAACAAAAACTGAAGAAAGAATGGCAGAAAAGATGGGACGATGAAAGAAAGGGAAGATGGTTTTATAGGATCAAAAAGATAGGACAAACAAGAATTGGAAGAAGGAGCAGAAAGGAGGAAAGATTAATAACCAGACTAAGATTTGGACACACAGGACTTAATTATTCATTATTTCAAATAAAGAAGCATGACACTGCCAAACATGTTCTACAGGAATGTCAAAAATATGAACAAGAACGTAAATATAAGAGAATTTGAAATTATAAAAGAAAAGTTTAACATTATAGATGCACTGCAACATAACTTATGGTACAGTCACACCAAACAGCGTTTTGAACCTCCAAAAAGCTCCTCACGCACGCAAGTGGACGCACTTGTGAATGCAGCGTGTTCAAAACTGAACGCCAGAAGCCAGAAGCTGCTGGGTGTGTGGGAGGAGCTTACCGGTATACAGAGCCCTGCACACGGAGTCCTGCTCACTCCGCCAGGCGAGGAGGAGCTGTTTATTTCCGTCTCTGTCGAGCAGACTTGACTGGTCGTGAAGGAATTGTCGCGAACACACAGCTACAATGAGTTTCTCTTCCATAGTTCACGAGCTCGCGGGTCTTTTCTTTTTTTTTTCCGACAAACAATACGTCACATAGTGCGCGCGCACCCTCGTTTCCGCGTCACATAGGGACTCTCCCACTGCCCCCTCTCTTCTGCCCCCCGACTCTCCCTGATTGGTTGACACACCAACCAATCAGGTGGAGTTGAGCGGCGTTTGAAAGTTTGAACCGCGAAATCTTCAACATGTTGAATGCTCGGTTTGGAGGTGGAAGCCGGTTCACGTGCACGAAAAAACGCTCATCAGCACGCTCAACACGCACGCGACCTGACGCCAGACGCCAGGAGGCTGCTGGGTGCGTCCACCATTGACTTTACATGGAAGCTGGAAGCTTTGGAGGTACAAACTCTGCTCGGTGTGAGCACACCATTAGAGAGCAAACATATCCAAATTATAATTAGATATTTTAAGAAAACAAAGTTGATTAATATAATTTGAAATGCATATAGTTTAATCATGCATACACATAGAATTATCCCATGAAGAACCACACTCCATACTAGTGGTGACAGTAATGCACACCTACAGTTTTTTGCCAACCGCCATTAGACCCCGTAAAGAAGAAGAAGAAATAAACGGAAGAAGAGCAAACTTATGCTTGCTGCAGCGAGGTGTACTGTACTTGTAATAATGGGCCAACTATTTCAACTTGAAATTGAAAACTTCAAGTCTTTTGATGGCCGACAAATCATTGGACCATTCAGCAAGTTCACCGTCATAGTCGGACCTAATGGACCTTACCAAGCTCCGCCCAGAAACGCCCCCTAAACTCCCACATGGCTGCATGTCTCACAAACAAAGCCTTGCAGAACTTAGTTTCAATGTAAACATGGAGTTGACTGACTCTCTGCAGAGTATTTCTGAGTCGATTAGTGTATAATTTCTGCCAGATTTCAACAAAATATCAGCCACGACAATGGACAGGGGAACCAACAAGTTCATGTCAACTTTTTTGGATGACATAAAGTTGTTTGAGCCACGCGATTCCTCCAACATTGTGCGCGTCACAGCGAAATGCTATCAGTCGATGAGGAAAACAGCAGATCCTCACACCCTCAGCATTAATATAGCTGTGGACAAGATCACTGATGCCTATTGTTCTTGAATAGTCGGGCATTCATGGTTTTGAGGGTTACTTTTGAAATCAGTGATTGTTGTTGGCAAATGTTTGAATGTGCCTAGGCCTGATACACTGTACTCGGTGCTAGCGTGACTAACACGATTACAGTTTAGAAAAAAGCCTTTTCAGGTAAAATTAAATCTTAAATGTATGTTAGATACGGTACACATTAAATATTGATCTCTTCAGCTGACGTAAGACTGTAACAGACAGGTTTCAAGGTGTAAAAGTTGCGAAGTTGCAAATGCGGTCGTGCACAAGCTTTGATCCAATATAGGAAAACTGAATTTTACTTCCACAAATATGGTCAGGGTACCTGACATCTCCTATACAGATACCCCACTGACAGTGGAGGAAAATTTTTCCAGCCCTGATGCAAAACCTTTCTGCCCGTATGCTAGCTCACAATGTAAATTAGCATGCTATAAATTAGCATGTGTTTACACGTAGTCCCCTTCAGGATGACTGTGCGTACATATTCACGCTGTACTGGTGCAAACTTGTGCAATGTCAATAAAAGTACTCCGACTCTGACTTTATTACTACTGTAGCTTTTGTTTGTGAGACGGTCACGCACGTGGTAGCTTTGCTATGACGTGAAATGGGCATTAGCCAATGAAACGCGGCCCCTGTGGTAAGGTCCATGGATCTGGTATGACAGTATGGATTATTTGTAGCAGCTAATGCAAACCTCTAGTGCTGGCTAACATGGTAAATTGTGTCATTGCAATTTAGAGATTCTAGTTGATGTATATTCGTTTCAGTGTTCCGAACTAGGGGTTAAGACCTCCAGTCCCCGGCCAGATTTCTGGCTTTTGACTAAACAGTCCACCTCAACTTAACTTCGATTGATAGACAGCGATTACATCCAATCACATTGAAGCTCACGTTGTTTTGACCAATTACTAACATGAAGGCGGGTCTTAAAAAAGCAAACATGTGTGTATATGGCTTCACAGTCAAATCAATGTGGAGTTCGTCACACCGGGACAAAATATAGTTTTAGAAACAAGTGGCGCTGAAGAAGAGCGTTCAGCTAGCAGAGAGAGAGCAAGTAGCTAGCGGGGAGTCTGTTCATATGATTTAGAGTTATGATTTAATCCACTCCACGTCTTATCTGAATAATGTAAAATCTCAAGCATGTTACAGCGAGAAGCTGCAGCCCCCCTCCACACACACACACACACACACACACACACACACACCGCTGAACACAAACAACCCCCCCTTTCTGACAGAGGCTCCCAGTTATTTGTCAAGCACCAAATCTGCAGAAAAAAATAAGAAAAAGACGCAGAAGTTGAACAGAGTTCAGTGCACGATAAAGTCAGTGTGGAGCTGGGGTTGAGATGGAGGGTGATAAAGGGGAAGATCGTTAGAAGAGGAAGAGCACCCAGGTGTGACTGCGCAGAGAGGAGGGGGTCCAGAACCAGCATCAGTCTGAGCTCTGTAGAACAGAGGATGAGGATGTTGACCAGAGGGTGGACAAATGGAGGAAAATGCTCTTTTTAAAAACTTACAGTAAAATAAATATTTTGTCAATAAAAAAATAATGTAGCGATTTTAAACAAAAACTTTACAAGCATTAAAATAAAAATCTTTTAAATTAGATTTATTTGAGGCTGACCGTTTAATTAAGAAGGTTGATTTTCCCTCTGAGGAACATGAATAAATAAAGTTAACACTAGAGTGACTGAATTTTCAAGATCCTGAGGACAAACCCCCTCCTTCTCAACAATTTGCGAGCCATTAACTGCCGTTTGTTATAAATATGCTTGCAGATAACGCAGACACACCCAACACACCAGACTATATTCCAATGTTTCTCAAGGCCTCCTAGAGGCAGAAATTAATTTACACCTATTCAAATTGCTGTAGTCCTTTTCTTATGAGAGCAGAATAAAAGCAGACACAGACAGGAGTGAATCATTATTTTGTACCCTTATGTCGTGTGTGGAGCAAACAGAAACATTATGGCACCCAAGAAGACCTACACTGTTTCAGAAGTGTTGGAATTACTGACTGCTGTGGATGACTACGAGTCCGATGGAGAGGAACTAGCTTTTGACAAAGTAGATGATTCAGACACTGAGTTGAACTTAGAACTTTCTACAGATGAGGGTACCAGTGGCAAATCTGATAAAGAGCAGTGCAGCCCTCCCAGAAAAAAAAATGTTCAGAAGCAAAGAAACATATCAGCATCAAGCGTGAAAGCAAAGGATGGGGCAGTTTGGGAGACTGTAGGTGCTGGACACCTGCAACAGCATGAATTCAATGCAGAGGCTGTATTCCAAGAGAGGGCAGGACCTACAGAACATGCCAAGGTAATATTTCTTTGTTAGACATTTTTGTGTTGCGTTTGTATAAATATTTATAATTTTGTAGTTTTGCAGTGTATATTGCTTTCTTTTTTTTTCTTAGTAAACAAGCAAAATTTTTGTCATGTATCAAAACTAAAACAAAGCAAAGTGCAGTAAAATTGAAGTTATACTGTATAATTAAAACATGTATTTTTTTTCTTTCCTGCAACGTCGGATAACGAGTAGACTTCAGAGCTTTCTGCGTTTGTTCAACATGGAGATGCTTCTGATCATCACAGAGTGCACCAACCATGAAGCCCACAGAACAAATGACACCTGGAGCCTTTTTGTCAGTGAGCTTATGGCTTTCATAGCAGTTCTGTTTCTACGAGCAACTCTCTGCCCAATTGGTGCAATGACTGAGTCTTGGTCCGAAAAATATGCTGTGCCTGTAATCAAGAAGACGATGTCCCGTGACAGCTACAAAGAAATTATGAGGTACTTGCGTTTTGACAACAAGGACACCCGTGCAGAACGTGTGAAGACTGACAGTTTTGCTGCAGTTTCAGACATTTGGCAACGTTTTGTAAGTAACTGTCATCAGTGCTACGTACCAGGACAGCACATTACTGTTGATGAGCAGCTGTTTCCAACCAAGGTACGCTGCCCTTTTACACAGTATATCGCAACTAAGCCAGATAAATTTGGCATAAAGTTTTGGATTGCTGCAAACTTGGAGACAAAGTATATGTACAACGCCATTCCATATTTAGGAAAGGACCCTAGCTGTCCTAAAGGAGAAAGACTATCTGAGAATGTTGTCATGAAACTCATGGAACCATTTCTGGGCAATGGAAGAACTGTAACCATGGACAACTTCTTCACATCTGTGACTGGCTAACAGACTGCTAAACCACAACACAACTCTGCTCGGCACAATCAACAAAATTAGACGGGAGATTCCCCTTCCAGCAAAAAATGGCAAGGGCTGGAAAGAATTATCCACACAAGTGTACAAATCAGGCAGTGCCACACTGACCGCTTATGCTCCTAAGAAAAACAAGTTGGTCTGTGTTCTCAGCACCATGTACCAACAAGTGCTAGTTGGCAATGAGATAAAAATAAAAAAAAAACTCCATGAAGGTATGTAGATAAATAATATTGCTGCAATGGTTTTATACATCTATACTTTACTTGTTATATTGTTGTTCAAAATCTAACATTTAATTTATTTATATTTTTCGCAGTGTGGCGTTGACATAATGGACCAGATGGCACGTGTATATACGGTGCGTGCCGGCACACGCAGGTGGCCCATTGCCATGTTCTACAACATGCTTGACCTAGCAGCAATAAATGCTTATGTGTTATACAAGGCCTGCACTGGGACAAGGAAAGCAGAAGAGACTTCATACATGGCCTTGCACTGGAACTTCATCAGCGTTTTACGATAGAAAAGGCCATGCTGAAAAAGCCACGTCCCCAGCCTGGTCCTGGAAAGACGACACCGTGTCAGGTTCAGACCCTCTGCAAAAGAAACCGCAGCAAAAAACAGTGTGCAATTTGCAAGAAGTTTACCTGTCGCAAATGTAGAAATGAGAACAACTGGGTGTGTAATAAGTGTTAGATGTGAATACCCTAATGCATGCTCAATAATTCAGGTAGAAAAATCTAAAAAAGCTAAGTCTGGTCCTCTGGACATTCAAAAAACAAAACAAAACAAAGCAAAAAAATTGTAGAAACGTTTCGTCTTTCGTCCGAAAGACTTCCTCAGTCTGAGGTGCTGGGTTCAGCTCAGTCTTATAAATAGCACCCTCTCACAGTGTTACACAACCAGTTGGCTGATGACAGCCGAAACCAGCTGCTCACATGATCAAGGAGGACCATCAGCCTAACGATGGATCGTTAGCACCCTGATGGTTGTTTGCTATTCACAGAGGGCTGAGTGATACCAGCAATCACAGCATTGTAAGAGGGGGACAGTTGAACCCGGAGGCCTCCACCTCTGTTTAATGATGGGCGGTTTCTTTTCACAAAGATGGCCTCCTTTACTCCTCTCTCAAACCATCGTTCCTCTCTATCAAGGATGTGAACATCTTCATCCCTGAAAGAGTGACCTCTGACCTGGAGATGAGTGTAGACCACAGAGTCCTGACCTGATGATGATGATCTTCTGTGCTGGGCCATCCTTTTGGCCAGTGGCTGTTTAGTTTCCCCGATGTAAAGCCTCTTGCAGAGCTGTACGTTAATCCGAGCGCTGCGCCACGCGCGTGTGCTGCGCGTGGGCAGTTCACAGCAGAGCTCAGCGTGAAGCAGCGTGTGGCTCATACATTTTTGCTCCAAATACTTGACGTCATTTGAGCAGAAGCAGGGCGGAGCGTTTGCCGGGCCATCCTTTTGGCCAGTGGCTGTTTAGTTTCCCCGATATAAGACTGATCACAGTAGCCTGGCCCTCGCCTTCCTGCACAGCTCCGCTCAATTCTCGTTTCCCTTCACTGCATAGTCTGGGACTTCTCCCATCCACAAGGATTTCTCTGGTAGAATTTTGTTCGGACCAATCAGAGAACAGAAGGGGCGGAGTTTTTGGCCCCCTAACCCATGCCCCCACCTGTCCCAGCGCGCAGAGCCCTATAAAGGGCTCTGCGCAGCCAGCGCGCAGCCAGCGCGCAGCCAGCGCGCAGCCAGCGCGCAGCCAGCGCGCAGCCAGCGAGCAGCGGCATGTTCTCATTCAAAGCGATGCAGAACTGTTTTATATGTGATATAAATGTATTAATTTCCCCTTCTTAATCGCTTATCTGGAGTTTTCTTTTGTTTTTTTTGGCCAAAAGTCAAGTGATCGCTCGCTCCCTCCTCCTTCTCTCCCTCCGCTGAAATGAACAAGGAAATGGCTGAGGTTGTCACGAGAATTAAACTCGGGTTTTACGTTGCTGCCCGAGTCCCATCAGATTTTCTGGTCTTCTGGCGAGCTGGACCAGTGATCCATGGTTTTATTTTATTTTATTTAAACGTTTTATAACATATAAACCAGGGTTGCCAGATCTCCAGACCGAAAGAAGCGATCAGCTCCTTCAAAACAAGCACAAACAAGCGACTCGCTCTTTCAAAAAAAGCCCAAAAAAAGCACCCCATCCCATTGTGTAAAAAAGGCAGTTTTAAACAGTATAAACATATTTATTATGGCATTACATATAACAAGCAAAATTATACATTAAAGAACGTATTCAGTCTAAAAAATAAAAATACAGTTTGCATTTTTCTCCCATCTGTGGTCGTGGTCAGATCCAGTCTTGAAGAGCACGCTCTTTCTCCCAATCTTTATTATATTTTTTCCATATTTACCCCACTTAGAGCTCATATTAGCGTTGTCTTGTCTAGACATTTCACTAAATTCTTTAGTTTGTAGCAGGTCGCTTTTGTAAATGTTTTTGTAAATGTTTTTGTAAATTTTTGTAAATGAGCCCTCGAGGCTCAATGAGATTTACCTGACTAAATAAAGGTTGAATGAATGAATGAATGAATAGACAAAGAATAAATAACAATGTTGCATTCGCGTGTAGTCGGATGTCCCGTGAAGAAACACGGTTTTTAATTTTAAACTCACTTTGAAAGTAATTTTCATTAATTTATTATTTTGTTTGCTAAAAACTAACATAGTTGAATGATACAAGATATATATGTTGTGTCACTATATGCTGCTCATGCTGACTCATCATTAATTGCTCGCGCTTATATAGTTTTACCGGCTCTGACTGTCGCTTGCGCCAACTGCACCTGAACGTAACATCCGCCTTGACGTAACATACGTGGAAGGGGGGCGTGACAAACTACCTACCACTCGCATTACTGCTCGACTGAAAAACAAGCACAAATAAGCGACTCAATGTCCGCGAGAAGCCCAAAAAACCGCCACAAGCGGTTGATCAAATTTGAAAGCGACTCCAGGGGAAAACAAGCCCAATGCCACTTGAAATAAGCGGACTTGGCAACTATGATATAAACACAGAATTTCCAGCGCGGCAGCCAGCAGCGAGAGAAAAGCTGCAGGAGGCGGAGCAGTTGTCAAGTTCACCAGAGCACGGGGGGTGGCTCTGAGGGGAGGGAGCAGAATGCTTTCACTGTTCAAAATATCCAATGGTTTTGTTCCTCAGCAGAGGCCAACGCCTCCAGCAAGAATCGTTTTAAAATGGAGAATGTCCAGACCCTTGTCTGAAGCGAAGTGAAGGACAGGGTCTGGTTCTAACCAGGCTATGATCACAGCCCTCCTGACACTGAACAGCATACACAATATTACTCTGTTTGTGCCGGGGGACTGGATCTTTGGGATGATCCAGTCTTTGCCGTAATGTATTTTGGAGTTTAAAAGCCACTGGGACGTTAGAAAATAAACGTCTGTCTCTGAAACCCCTGCAACATATGGAATGGCCACTTGCAAAACTTTTGCGTGCTCACGCAAAAAGGTTTGCGTGAGCACCCAAAAGTTTTTGCGTTCCCTCGCAATACAATATAGTGTTACCTCACAGATAACAGCACACACCCGTTGAGGTTCACGCAGGAGTTTATGACTTGGCGCTATATAAATAAACTGAATTTAATTTTGAAATCAGCTTTAAATAAGGATATCCAGTGTGTGGTCAGTCAGGTCCTCTGGACAGTTTATTTTTTGTGGAAAGACGTTTCACCCTCTATTTGGAGGGCTTTATCAGTACCAGCAAACTGGTTGGTTCACTAAAGGAGTGTACTGATTTTTAGTGGAGAAAACATCCTGATGCATGCTCAGTAATCCATGTAGAAAAAAAAAATTAAGTCTGGTCCTCTGGACATTCAAAAAACAAAAAAAAAAAAAAAAGAATTGTAGAAACGATTTGTCTTTCATCTCATATACTTCTTCAGTCTGAGATGCTGTATTCAGTTCAGTCTTAGAACCTTCTCATAGTGGATCATCCAGTTTGAAACGTTTCTACATTTTTTTTTTAAAGTCCAGAGGACCAGACTTAACTTTTTTAGTGGAGAAAACAGTTTATTTGGGACTCCTCAGATTGATGAAGCCCTCTGAAAATGTGTGCTTAGTGTGGGACGAGGGACAGGACGGCCTCCAGAAACCATCTTGGCTCCAGCAAACTGGTTGGTCCACTTCAGTTGTTTACTTGGTGGGGGAACAGCGTGCTGGAACTACTCTGACTGATGAAGCCCTCTGGAGTGAGGGTGAAACATTTCTACTAAAAAGAAACTGTCCAGATGACCTGATTGAGAATTATCAGATTTGATACCTGGACTATTGAGCATGAACTTTCTTGTGCTTAGTGTAGTGAACGTTGTTCTTAGTTCATATCTTAGAGCTTATTACAGATTGAGTGTCAGACAGGCCTCTTCTCTTCCTGTTTTTAAATCTCTTTTAAAAAACACACTTTTATTCCTTGGCTTTTAACACATGATCTTATCTTTTATGGCATTTGGTGCTCTAAGATTCATAACTGGCTGTGATTATCATACCCACCACTGCATCCTGTATTCACTGGTTAACTGGACATCATGAACCTCACAGACTTTTCCACTGGTACATTTTCATCTTTAAATCACTTCTTGGTCTGCTGCCTTCATACATCTCCTCCTACATGTCTCTGCGTGAGTGCAGCTACAGCGTGCGCTCTCAGGACATTATTACCTGCAGTGTTCCGTCAGTAAGAACTGAATTTGGAAAAAGGGTCTTCTCCTACTCTGCTCTAGCCTGGTTAAAACCAGACCCTTGTCCTTCACTTCACTTCGTACTAGGGTCTGGGACTTCTCCCATAGAGAAGGATTTCTCCGGTAGATTTTTGACCGGATCAATCAGAGAACAGAAGGGGCAGAGTTTTTGGCCCCTAACCCACGCCCCCACCTGTCCCAGCGTGCAGCCAGCGAGCAGCCGCATGTTCTCATTCAAAGCGATGCAGGACTGTTTTATATGTGACACAAATGTATTGATTTCCCCTTCTTAATCCCTTATCTGGAGTTTTGTTTTTTTGCCAAAAGTTAAGTGATCACTCCCTCCTCCCTCCTTCTCCTCTCTCTCCGCTGAGTGCAAAGAATAAAGGAAATGACTGAGGTTGTCACAAGATAATTAAACTCGGGTTTTACGTTGCTGCCCGAGTCCCTGCATATTTTCTGGTCTTCTGGTGTACTGGACCAGCGCTCCATGGTTTTATTTTATTTTTTAGAACGTTTTATTAACATATAAACACAGAATATGCAGCGGCAGCGAGAGAAAATGCAGCAGGAGGCGGAGCTTATGTCAAGTTTGGCAGAGCACAGGAAACAGAGGGGGAGGGAGCAGAATGCTTTCCTTGTTCAAAATTTTTCTAAGATCCAATGGTTTTGTTCCTCAGCAGAGGCCACGCCTCCAGCAAGAATCGTTTCTCTATAGGAGAAAGTCCAGACCCTAGTACGAAGCGAAGTGAGGGTCTGGTTTTAACCAGGCTAACTCTGCTCCCGTTTCCTGGAATATTTTACAAAAAGACTTAAAGCTCTCTGCCTTGACAAATTGTTTTAAGAATCTGTTGGAATCCTGGCAAAAACCAATGCAGATATGCTCCTGTTACTGATTTTCTACATCTACTTTATAATGTTTTGTTACTTTAATATTTCGTTTTAATTTGTTTAAAAAAATCTGTATTTCTCTTTTATGTTTGTCTATTGTTGATTGTTTAAGGAAATTTCTACTGTTGCTGTTGTCATCATTCTTTAGTTTGTAGCAGGTCTCTCTTGTAAATGAGTCCACGAGGCTCAATGACATTAACCTAACGAAATAAAGGTTGAATGAATTTTAACACACCTGCAGTAAGACTGGTATATGTATTTTTTATTTTTGTATACTTTGTATGTTTATCATTTTAATTAACTTGTCTTTTGTGTTATTGTACAGCACTTTGGTTAACCATATGGTTTTTAAAATGTGCTATAGAAATAAAGTTGATTGATTTTCTTTTACACAGATTTTAATACTTTTGTTGGATGTAACTGGGACCCTGTGTACACAATTATTTTAATACTTTTGTTGGATGGAACGCGCACTGCACTAAAACCATAGATATACGGAAGGATCTGTGTTCGGATATTCCCGGAAATGGCCCGCAATGATCCTTAAAAAATCCCAAAATCTGGATACTTATCTTCGGCAGATCCAAAATAAATGTGGCTGTTATTTGTCAAGGGCCTGCCAAAGATAAGTATCTGGATTTTGGGATCTTGGGATTTTTTAAGGATCATTGCGGTCCATTTCCGGGAATATCCGGAAATATAAGTATAAGTATATGTAAAGGATACGGAGATATACTACATTAGATCTTACCGTATACCTATGGTTTTAGTGCAGCGCGACCCTGTGTACACAATTTTGTTCCACCACATGTGGTGGAATGACAAAGAATCTTAAATCTTTGAATCCTTCAATGGACTTTGATGCTTTAAAAGAAAGTTACAGTACTTTTGAAACACAAGTGCCACCTTGTTCTTCTGGATTTTAAATGGTGATAAAATTCATGATTTATTACCATGCAGAAATATACTGAGAAGACTTTATTTATGATACATTATGCTGTTTTGACAAATACTCTGAAAATGCAGTAATTTGTTGACGGTCCCTAAGAGAACCAGCGCTACTCTTAAGGACAGACAGAGCAGGTGCCTGTCGGCTCAAAGGAGGAAGTGAGTGACAGCTGAATCCACGGAGCGGTAACGTGAAATATACAACGTAAAATGACTGTTACCACTGCAGCACACACTGGATATCCTTATTTAAAGCTGATTTCAAAATTAAAATTCAGTTTATTTATATAGCGCCAAGTCACAAACTCTTGCGTGAACCTCAACGGGTGTGTGCTGTTATCTGTGAGGCAACACTATATTGCGAGGGAACGCAAAAACTATTGCGTGAGCACGTAAAACTTTTGCGTGAGCACGCAAAAGGTTTGCGTGTCATGCGTGCGCACGCAAAGAAAAAAATTTCACCCATGTCCCCTCGGGGGCTCCGTATATTTGTGAGAGAGTCACGTCCCAAAGCTGTGCACGCTGCAAAGCATGCTGGGTAGTCTTGTGGAAATACTGTGTGCAATGTTTCTGACTGTTTACGATGTTTCCGACTGTGGAAATGAGTTGTTCTCATTTGTCCTGTTCAGGTTTGGTATTTACGTTGAATTTCTCTTACTGGCTGTAAACTGGCACCGTGAGTAAGAGGTAGTTCCCAGAATGTAGGAGGCACAAGTGGGTTCTAATTCAATGTATTTATATAGCACCAAGTCACAACAGAAGTTAATTCAGGGCACTGAACAAACATTAGCATACTTAAAAATTCAAACAAACCATTTCTCCAAGGAGGGAAGTCAGCAGTTCCCTTTAACTGTGATGTCACAGGGTGATGTTAAGCCCAGCATTGTTTTGGGTATGTTCACATTTTACTGAGGTTTTTGTTTATTTATTTTAGGGTGAAGTTGGGTCTTCACAAAAGTGCACGTTCTGTACACTTGTAAAAATGCTGAAATTTATGAATGACCCCTTAGTTCAGGGCTATTCAACTGGTGGCCCGGGGGCCAAATCAGGCCCACGGGTGAGCTCAGTTTAGTTTACCAGTGTGTTCATTTTTAACTAAAAACTAGATTTTTAAACTGAAACAAACTTAAGTGCTGGATGTGTGGCCCCCAGAGCTCTTGGCTTTCAGATGTTCAATTAATCAAGCCACAGCTGTCCAAAGAGTCTGTCCTGGAAGAACCGCAGCGCCGTAGAAGACGCCACTCACGCTGGCAGCAGGACGATTAGTCCGGGCTGAACCTCAGTCGACCCGATCAGCCACACCTGACGGGTGATGCAGCCAGCCTTACGCCGGCTGGAACAGTGGGCATTAAACCAGCAGCCAGGACAAGACGACAGCCAACGGACAGCCAAAATGGGAGGTGAAATGCCAGTCAGGACAACCCGCACAGCAGGTAAACAAACGGTCAAGGACAAACAGCAGCAGCACCGCTGTGAGATGATAGATCAGCAATATAACGTCTTTTAAACGCACTGAGCGTTCACTGATTTACAGCTAGCGTGCCTTCTGAAGAGACCCACAATGCACCTGTTCCCTCCAAACAGCCTCCCCCCCCCCCGACCAATCAGTGACCGACAGTGTTTATGATGTGACGGATGACGCGCTTACAGCTCGCCTGAACACTGCTCTGAAATCGGTCCGGAATCACGGTGCGGCGCGGCTCATATGTGAGGTGGAAAATGCGTCCAGCTTGCTTCTGGCATGCATATATTGCGCAATAACCGACCCGAACCGGCAAGTGGAAAAGAGGCATTAAATGAAGGTGTTTGTCTTACTGCTGGCCTTGGAAGATGATAGGGATTACCTTTGAAGATGATAATAATGATGATAATAATGACAATAATAATAATTAATTCAATTTATAACGCACTTTTCATTACTGAAAATCTCAAAGTGCTACACATATATTGAATGCTACACACATTCATAAACCGGTGGCGGCAGACTACCATGCAAGGTGCTTTCCAGTCCTACCAGGAGCAACTCAGGGTTAAGTGTCTTGCCTAAGGACACAACGACACATGGTGCGGGTCCCGGGAGTCGAACCGCCAACTTTCCGATCGGGAGACGACTGCCCTTACCACTACGCCACGGCCGCCCGTGGTGATAGGGATTAAGATGCTGGCCAGCAGTTGATCGTGTTGATTTACGCACAGACACCTCGCTGGAACCAGACTCTGCTGCTGGTACAACTGGTAGTGAGGTAGGTTGATTCACGGTCACGCCAGAAGGAGCCACGACAAGTCCTGAAACCCCAGGAATGGCATCAGAAACCACAGCAGCAGGCAGTACCTGCTCCTGAGGACTTAGCCTCAAGAACAAATCATCCTCTAAAAACAACTCGTCATCTGAACCAGAGCAATGCTCAGAAGATGCACCTTCAACAGAAACTGGATTAGGTACATCAGCACCAATCCAGACCTTTAGCAAAGAGCGATGTACCCTCCTGGTTGGTTCATGAACTGGTGCCACTGAATACACTACACCCTCTCTTGGGACTTGCTTAACTATATGAGTCACCGAACTCCACAAATCTTGAGTCTTCTGACGACCTTTACTCCCCAAATTTTGGATCAACACAAGCTGGCCCTCCTGAAGTGGAGTTTCTGTGATGTTCATATCATGATGAGCTTTTCTGCATTCTGAATAAGTCCTCAGTTTTGCTCTAGCACCCTCAAATGCTATTTGCAAACGAGTCTGATGTTCTTTGACCCACTTATGAACAGTTCCTGCAACAGGTTTTTGAACGCTTCCCAACAGAAAATCAACTGGAAGAAGTGGTTCTTGACCGAATATTTAAAAAAAAGGTGACTCGCCAGTTGATTGATGAGGAGTGGTGTTATAAGCATAAAGCAACTGGGGCAAGCAAGCACTCCAGTCTCGTTTCCGGGACGGGGGCAAGGTTCTCAACAAATTGTAAAGCGTCCTATTAAAACATTCGCATTGCCCATTACCAGCTGGATGGTAAGGCTTGGTACGAGATTTAATACCATACAGGCTTTCAGGAAGGCCCAGTTAGAACTCCGGTTCTGTGAGGTGCGGAGGTGCGATGAGCTGCTGCTGAAAAAACTCTAACTTGTGTACGAGTATGATTATAAAGCATTGGTAAGTCAATATTTATTTACATAAAAGCTTTATAATTAAATGTAAGCTAATTTTAAAAAGTACTAAAATTAATAACGAATTTCTTTTTCACTTAAACAAAAAAAAAACTGGACGGGGAGACGTTGAAGAGCCTAGAATGGTTTGTTGACGATTATTTTGAAAGGTTAGTCATGACTTGAACAAACTCGTTGTTACATCCGGTGCTGCTAGCGAGTCAGCTAACGCCCCGTTAGCTAAACGACACCGAGAGGGAAGCTCAGATAGCTCGTCAGAAACGTCCGCGGATAATTCAGGTTCGGGCTTCACGGCAATACTGGAGTCAATTGACCAGAGGTTGTCTAGCTTAGACACCCGGCTAGCAATGGCATTAGTAGAGGTGTTACACAAGGAATTGCAAAGTTTGAGGGAATCATTGGAGTTCAGTCAACATCAAGTAACATCTCTCGCTAAAGAAAATAAGGAGTTGAGGGGGACAGTGAAACAAATTACAGTGGGGAATAACCAGTGACCATGTTCATCCATTTCTTTTAAATTATTTGACCCTGACAGTTTTTAATAGCATAGCGACCCCTGCTGGTCTTGAAGAGCCATAACAGAAACAAGCTTCATCTCCCCATTGTTAGAACAAAAGTTGCTGTCTTCATGTTTTCAATGAATTTCCTGTAAGAATATGATATTTGCATTTTGCCCTTTACTAAATAAATAGAAACTTTTCCTCTTAGTTAAGTCTCTTAAGCCCCTTACATGAACAGAAATGAGGAAAAGTTCACTCTTCCAGTTCAACATAGAAAATGAATGAAACTGTGAACAGAACGTGGACAGGTGTTACCTGAGAAAAAAACTGAACCGTTGGAACAATAAGATCACCTGAACTCAGAACTGTAGATCTATAGTAGAGATAACTAAAGAGCAACTGTTGTCCATTGATGAAGGCATGTGGGCCTTTAAACATGACCTTCATCCCAGCCCACACAAATCGTTCAGGAGGATTCAGTTAGATGGTTGGCAAGAAACAGGAAGTGGACTGAACATGGAGTTTCAGAATAATAGTCTGGTTCTGTCACTACTCAGTTAATTACCGCTGAAGTTTTGACTTTCTTTTGGGGAGGCTATGGATGAGTGGTTAGAGCAGTCGTCCTCCAATGGAAGAGTTGGGGATTCGAATCCACCAGTAGTCACATGCCCAAGTGTCCCTGGGCAAGACACTGAACCCGTCATTGCCTCCGATGTGTGTCCCATCAGTGTATGAATGTGATAAAGCTCTGAATCTAGAGTGTTGTGAATGGGTAAATGAGGGCACAGACTGTGTTGTAAAGACTTTTGAATGTCTTGGTAAGATAGAAAGGAGCTGTATATGTACAGTCCATTTATCATTTCCCATTCTTGTTGGATCTTAATGATCTCTGAATCATGTCTGAAATGTTGTTGATGTGCAGGCTTTACTGAACGCTGCTAAGACGTCTTCCATCACGTCAACACTTCAGCACTTTATGAAAAAACTCAAGACTGATGTTGTCAGCATGTCCTGGAGCCCTGATGATGAGAGATGATGAGAGATTCAACCACCTCAACTGCTCAAAGAGCTATTGTTCTTTTACTATTACTGTACTATTACCTTTTTAATTTAAAATTATAATCTTATTAAGTTTTTTTAACTTGTCTGAGCCTCTGGACATTCAAAAAACAAAACAAAACAATTGTAGAAACGTTTCATCTTTCATCAGAAAGACTTCCTCAGTCTGAGGTGCTGTATTCAGCTCAGTCTTGTAAATATCACCCTCTCACTGTGGAACAACCTGCCCCCCAACATTAGACAGGCCTCCTCCCTTCACATGTTCAAATCCCTGCTAAAAATATCATCTTTTCTCTATTATTTCAAACTGTGTGAGCTGACGTAGTGTATATATATATTTTTTACTGTGTTTTCATTTTAATATTGTTCTTATACATTTTTATTATACTTTTACCGCTGTTAATATCATAATTTTTACCATTGGTGTGTGATACTGTTCTGTACATTTTTAAACCTCTTTTGTGTTGTGTGTGTGAAGCACCTTGATAACAGTTTATCTGTTTTAACTGTGCTATATAAATAAAATAGACTTGACTTGACTCACAGTGGATCAACCAGTTTGTTGATGACAGCTGAAACCAGCTGCTCACATGAGCAAGGAGGACCATCAGCCTAACAATGGATCATTAGCACCCTGATGGTTGTTTGCTATAGAGCTTGGGCAATGACGTCACGACGAATGCGACGCCGCCATGTTTTCGGACATCCTTGACCAAAACAAACATGGCGTAAAACACCACACGAAGAACAAACATGGACCGCGAGAAACAGAAGATAAAGATTCGTTACCGCGACAAAACTGAACAAAGAAGCGAAGCAGCGCTATCTTGTTAAAACTGATTCCATTGGGCTGGATCCAGATGAGCACAGGCAGTGGACCGGTGATTTCAACGAGCTACCGCAGCTCCCGACATGAGCTACCTTGTGTGCGGTCTGAGTGCCTACACATGTGAGCAGTTCAGGAATTATAAATCTCTGCAAAGTCATCTTCAGTTCACAAATGGATGGGTGCAGGACCTGCAGATTTCTCAAGTCAACGACCAAAAAACTGTTGTTCTCACGAAGGTAGGTGAACACACAGGGACGTTGACATGTCGCAGCTGCTGCTGCCATTTTCTTCTCAAACTGCTGTGACAGGTTTTTAATTTCTGTAGATGCGTTTTGAGACAATTTTTAGAAAAACGGATCAAAGTAAATCACCCCGAGTTTTTCTAGTGACCCCTTAAAAAGATAAGCTGCCATGAAGAACATTATTTTCTCTGCCCTTGTTCCAAAATTGATAATGATTTTGTTGAGGAGGTTTGTTTACAAAACAGATGTGCACAAAGTTTTTAAATTGTTCTAATGGGTTCTAACCCACCCATCTGCACATCCATCCACACATTCATCAATCCATCCACACATTCATCCATCAATCCACACATTCATCCATCCAGCCATCCATCCACACATTCAAACATCCACACATTCATACATCCAGCTATCCATCCATCCATCCATCCACACATTCATCCAGCCATCCACACATTCATCCATCCACACATTCATCCATCCATCCATCCACACATTCATACATTCATCCATCCAATATAATATTAATTTATACCTTTTCTGCTACTTTAGAACAGGCTATTTACCATAAGTTTTATTAGGTTTTTAGAATGTACTGTATTTGTAACCTAACCTATGGAAAAAGTAGTGATGTGAAGGTAATGGATTTTACAATTTTATGTTGATTAATGTAGCAGAAATTTTCTATTTTTCCCCCTAGGTTCTGCACTCTCAGCGCCTGAATGAAGCACCACTCCAACCATGGGTGATTCTACGTTCCACGGGACAAGTAGACTGTGCACAGTCTAATGCCTCTGCTGTTATGTCCTCCAGTGTCACCAGACCAGCTCTGTCATCTGTGCGCAATGTGTGCTACCCCAGAAAAACAACAAGCACAGCTGCCATGAAATGGGGGGTCGATCATGAAGAGCAAGCAAGGGAAACGTCAAACTGTCAGCATCGCAGCATGACAACTTCAACCTAGAAAAATGGATTTATAATAAATCCAGAATTTCCAGAGGTTGGTGCATCTCCAGATGGCATCATCCACTGCTCATGTTGTGAGAAAGGATGTCTGGAAATAAAATGCCCATTTAAGCACCGCGACAACTTCATCATGCAGGCCTGTGCAGATGACAGCAACTTTTGTCTTTATCAAAGTGATGGGAAATTAAACTTGAAGCAAACACACAAATACTACAGGCAGGTACAAATGCAGATGTTTGTGACCAAGTCAGCTTTTTGTGACTTTGTGGTGTGGTCACAGAAAGACTGTGTTGTTGTACGAGTATTTCCCGATGTGACCTTCTGGACCACCCTTTTGACAAAATCACAGGAGTTTTTTTTGAAGGTGTGTTTACCAGAACTTGTAGCATGTCACTACCAGAGCGGCCGCCTCTACAACCTGTGATAATCCTTTATCAGAGCAACACTCATCTGGTCCAAAACAGAAAAAACAGAAAATAGCAAAAAAACGTTTGTGGTGCTTTTGCAAAGGTCCTGAGGAGAAGGATGACATGGTGGCCTGTGACAATGAGAACTGCAAAATCCAGTGGTTCCACTTGACATGCGTGGGGCTCACTCAGGCACCGTCGGAGACTGAGCCGTGGTTATGTGCCACATGCACAAAAATGTCTTGCTGAATCAGTTGTCACTGACAGCTAATTTCCTAGCTAGGTGCAGCATATGGAGGGAGGGATATGTTGAAGAATGAGGAAGTGGCAGCTAAGCACTGCTTTCTGACTTTATGCAGGTTTTTTATGCAATGATTACAATTTATTCTTTCTGTATGTGTTGTGTGTGTTATGTTTAATTTTGTGGACCACAAGTCTGTTGAATAAAGTTGATGATGATGAATAAGCAAAAGGTACTATTGCTAATTTGTTTTTTATTCTGACTCAGTGGTTCGGGAATCAGAATTTATTCTCAAAATTTTTGTTTGATATTTCATTGGTCCTAGTTCTCATTAGTTGCAAAGCATGCTTACATTTTCTAAAACTCACTTTGTTGTGCAAATATCAGATAAAATTGCACCTTAACATGTAATTTTAGCACATTGTTAATGTGAAATATATCTGCAAAAATCTAAAAAAGCTAAGTCTGGTCCTCTGGACATTCAACTTTTGAATGTCCAGAGGACCAGACTTAGCTTTTTTAGATTTTTCTACCTGGATTATTGAGCATGCATCAGGGTATATCTGCAAGAAGTTTTCATTTTCTGTGTTTATTGTATTTGAACTGTATTTATTCTTGTTAACACTACAAATGTCACATATTTTACCCATGTGGTGACGGATAATCGTAAACTCGGTTGATCTGTTGTGTTACTGTAACTTAGACATGTTCAACATTATTTAACAAGAGACTACAAACTGAATTAATCTGCAATAATTTATTTACAGCATGCAGCATCGAAGCAACACTTGGGCAAAAGTAGATACATTTTCACGTTCAGTTCATCAGTCAATGTTCACACAGATAATAATTCATATTTTCAAAACAACACTGGGGCCTTGCAAACAATAATGTCTCTCTGGCCAGTGCACCAAAGGGCTGAGGTGTGTAAACATTACACCTATAGTCTTTCTAAATGTGGTGGACACAAGCTTTCGGTTGATGCAGAGCAGGTGTGCAATGTGCTGGATTAGCAGATTAAGCCTCAAGCGCATTAAAGTTAGAAGGAGCATCTGAAAATGTGAAAGATTTCTTCCAGGCTGTGGAAGACAGGGGAGCAGCTGAGCCAGCACACCCATCACAACAGCCAAACATGGAAGCCCAGTGTAATACTTGACAATTGCATCATCTTTTAAGAATTGCTCATTCATTTTCTTTTGGGACAGCTCTTCCTTCAGGATCCTGTTTTCCTCCAGCAAGCGATTAATTTCAGCACCTCTGAGGACACACAGTCCACATTCCTGCAGTGTTTCAGCACTGTCCTTTAGTGCAGCTTCATCACCCTTTGACCCCGCGCCGGTTTCATCCACCTCGGACCTCTGTACACCTTGAACCACGTCGGACCCCTGGGCTGTTTCATCCTCAGAAAAACTCTGAGCAGCTACACCTGGAGGAGCAGTTTCATCCATCTCTGATGTCTGGCTACGCAGATCTGGTGGTGTGGCAGGTGCAGTGTTGTCCTCTGTGGTTGATTTGTGTCTCTTGGTCCGACGGGCAAATCGGGCAGTGTTCATTGTTTTGACTTCGGTGTGCCCGAGATGTAAAGAGGGTACCCAGTCAGGATCACAATGTAGGAATTCATACGCTGGCTTGCCTAAGAAGAGATAAAAGAACTTGATTAGATGATCTAGCTAGCCAGCCAGCTAGCTGTTTGTAAACGATCCTGTGTTACATATGAGCAGTTAATAAGTGTAATATTATTTATTTAAACCTTACCTGTGTGGAAATGCTTCGAACACACAAACATGTGTCTGGAAATACTCCTGAAAGTGATGTTTGTTCGTTTAACAGGTCATGTCACCATGTCTCTGTTAGCTTAGCAACCTGTGTTCCTCTGTGTTGTTTTCATGCCGGAAAGATGAAAAAACGGACTCCATTTGCAATACGGCTCCCCCTGCGATCGTGAGAACGATTGTGACAGTTTACAACACAACAAGTAGTTACCAATTCAGCGTATTTCACCTAGGATAACACACTACAACTAACGCAAACCCCGGTCACGTCAGACTCCGTGTCCTAAAGTACCGGGATGCTTTGCGCGATCCCGGTCCGCTGACGTCACGATTCCAAGCTCTATTCACAGAGGGCTGAGTGATACTAGCAACAACAGCATTGTAAGAGGGGGACAGTTGAACCCAGAGGCCTCCACCTCTGTTTAATGATGGACGGTTTCTTTTCACAAAGATGACCTCCTTTACTCCTCTCTCAAACCATCGTTCCTCTCTATCAAGGATGTGAACCGTGAGAACCGATCAACAGAGGACGCCATCTCCTCCGTGGTCCACACTGCTCTCACCCACCTGGATCAGAAGGACTCATACGTGCGTCTGCTCTTTGTGGACTTCACATCTGCCTTCAACACCATGATCCCCCAAACTCTGATAGACAAACTATCCACACTTGGACTAAGCCCCTCTATTTGTAACTGGGTCTTAGACTTCTTAACAGACAGACCACAGTCCGTGAAGATCCACAACTTCTCCTCCTCCACCATCACCCTCAGCACTGGCTCTCCTCAGGGATGTGTGCTGAGCCCTCTTCTGTTCACTCTGCTCACATATGATTGTACAGCCACACATCCAGGCTGTCATATTGTTAAGTTTGCAGATGATACAGCTGTGGTGGGATGCATCACAGATAATGATGAATCCAGCTACAGACAGGAGGTGGAACATCTGGAGAGCTGGTGCAAAGAGAACAACCTTCACATGAATGTGAAGAAGACGAAGGAGATGATTGTGGACTTCAGAAGGAACAAACACACCCACACCCCACTGTATATAGGTGGATCTGCGGTGGAGGTGGTCTCCAGCTACAAATACCTGGGTGTACACATGAATGATAACCTCAGCTGGAGCAATAACACCACCAGCCTGATCAAGAAAGGTCATCAGAGACTCTACTTCCTCAGACGGCTGAGACGAGCCGGTCTGAGAAGCCCAGTCCTCACCTCGTTCTACAGGTGTGCAGTGGAGAGCGTCCTGTGCTCCAGCATCAACGTGTGGCATGGAGGCTGCACAGTTGCAGAGAGAAAAGCTCTGCAGAGAGTGGTGAAGGCTGCACAGAAGTCTGTGGGAGTCAGTCTCCCCACCATCACAGACATTTACACCTCCAGATGCAGAAAAAGAGCCACCTGCATCATGAAAGACCTCACTCACCCAGCACACTCACTCTTTGCACCACTCCCCTCGGGACGGAGGTTGAGGAGCATCAAATGTAGAACCACTAGACTGAGAAACAGCTTCTACCCTGAGGCTGTCAGACTCATGAATAAATAAATAATAAGAATAAACACTGCAAAATGTCACATCATACTGATACTGATCTGTTTCTTGTTGCTGCGTTCATCTGTGACCATCTGCTCATGTTCGTGCTGCTGTTTATAATGATGTTTTTCTACTACATTAGGGCTTAGTGTATTACTAGCTGATGTCTCTCTTAGTTAATCCTAGATGTTATTATTGTTTTTCTCTTGCATTTGTTGTTGGATGTAACTGGGACCCTGTGTACATAATCTCGTTTTCAACACATGTACTACATGCGGTGCAAATGACAATAAATTCTCTCTGACTCTGACTCTGACTCTGATCTTCATCCCTGAAAGAGTTGGCCTATACAAACGTATTGTTCACTTGAAACATTTTCAAAATAATCATTTTATAAGTCTTTTTTGTAAACATATTATTTGTTTAGTGAAGTAAAGACACTATTTGAAGTATTTCTTTATTCATTCAACCTTCATTTATGATATTGAAATCAAGAAATACCTTATTTTTTATCAAAAGTATTTATGTTTAATAAAGTCAAGAAAGACCATTATGTTTTTTGAATATTTTTAATTGGTAATTATTTTATTAAAACATTTAAATTTTTTATGTATTGTGACAGAGGGTTCTTGTTAGCAGCTGCTGAAAGTAACTAATAAATTAACTTAGTAATCTAACTTAGTTACTTTCCAAATCAAGTAATCAGTAACTTAACTAAGTTACTTTTTCAATGTAACTATGCCATCACTGTGGGCCACTCTGCTCAAAATGCCCGGGCCGATTTTTTGTCCCAGTCCAGCCCTGATCTGGAGGGTGAGGCGCGAGAGGAACTTAGATACCGTTCTAGTGCTGAACGGACTGATCCAGCCTGCATTATTGGAGTGCTAAAAGAGGTATATGGTGCAAGAGGCCTTCTTTTCTAGAAAGCAGCAGGAGGATGAAACCCTTCAAGAATTTTCACTTGCACTAATGGGATTAATGGAGAAGGTTAAAGCCTTTGCACCCACTAGCATGTTTCATGCTGATGTATTGTTGAGAGATCAGTTTGTGGAGCATGTTTTGGATGGTCCACTGTGGCGTGCATTGAAACAGTTTGTACGGCAGGAACCTGCAGCTACTTTACTTGATGTCAGGGCTGAGGCTATTAGGTGGGAACGGGAGGGCTCATTAGGTGGTAGTAGGGCTCGGAGTCTCTCAGTTCCATCAACAGGGTTTCAGTATGCTATCCAAGGCACTTCTCAGGTTAGTTCAAGGGATCAGGGGTTAGAATTGAGGGTGCTACGTGATATGTTGGCACAACAACAAGAGCAATTAAATCAGCTTACTCAGAGCATTACCTTTCTTAGTCGAATCCACCAACATAATCGTCCCCCCCGTAACATCCCTATAGTGTGTAGACGGTGCCAACAGTCAGGTCATTATGCTAGGGAATGTGATGGTGTACGTGTCCCTTCCCGTTTTCACTCTCAAGGCCCCCAGCAGCCCTCTAGTTCTCTGCCTCGTGACTCTGCGGTCTCGGGAAACTAGTTCCCACTGAACTGTTGAGTCGCAGTTTGGGTGGGGCTATTATTGGCTCAGTCACAGCACCATGTAATGGGGGGTGGGGCTATTATTGGCTCAGTCACAGCACCATGTAATGGGGGGTGGGGCTATTATTGGCTCAGTCACAGCACCATGTAATGGGAGAGAAAAACTAGAGCTTGTTGCATTGTGTCCTCATTTGGATGTGTGTTTGGGAGGTGTTCGGGTGCCCTGTCTAATTGACACTGGCTCTATGGTGTCAACCCTTAGAGAAAGTTTCTTTAGGGATCATTTCAAGTCTCGGGGCCCTGATTGTTTACGCTCTTGTCACTGGTTGCAGCTTAAGGCAGCAAATGGGTTAAATATCCCCTACCTTGGCTACATAGAGCTTAATGTTGAACTTTGCGGTAAAAATATTCCAAATTGCGGGGTTCTAATTGTAAAAGATCCTCCTGGCAAAGTGTCCCCCACACCTAGTGTTTTAGGCATGAACGTTATCCAAAAATGTTATCATGAGCTTTTTGTGCAACATTGTGCAGGGTTGTTCAGTCAGGACAATGTCCCACAGGCCCCTCATGAAATCTGGCCAGCATTGCAACAGTGTTATCAAGCAAGTTTGCAGGGTCCATCAGACTGTGTGGGAAAGGTAAAGGTGCGGGGCCGTGCAGCCTGCCGGGTTCCAGGTGGGGTTATGAAGCTTGTGGCTGCTACGTGCTCTGACCAGCTGTCACAAGGCTGCACTGTTTGAGCCTCTTGAGTCAGGTTTGCCTGGGGGTTTGCTTGCCTCTCCTGCCCTTGTCCGTGTGGTGCGAGGCACAGCCTACATACCAATTGTTAATGTAGGCTCTACAGACATCTTGCTTTACCCACGTACTGTTGTAGGTACTCTGCATCAGGTTAATGTTATCAGTCTGCCTGCTGGTGTAACCGAAGAGCCCTCATATACAGCTAAGGTGTCCTCTCAGGTTGCAGTCTCAACTGTGCAGGACCAAATTGAGGGCATTGACCTCTCCCAACTGCCCAGCACGTACCAGGGTCAGGTGAGGAACCTTCTTAGGGATTATTCATCGTTTTTGCAGAAAATGATGGTGACTTGGGGTGTACAAACAAAATTAGTCATGATATACCCCTTATTGATGAAACCCCAGTTAAGCTACGTTACCGGCGTATACCTCCCATCAGACTATGAAGCAGTAAAGAATCATATCAATCATCTACTTAGTGCTAATGTGATCAGAGAGAGCTGCAGCCCCTATGCATCCCCCATTGTGTTGGTTAAAAAGAAGGACGGAAGCCTGCGGATGTGTGTGGATTATCGGCAACTTAACAGCAAAACCCGCAAAGATGCCTTTCCATTACCACGCATTGAGGAGTCGTTGGATGCGCTTACAGGTGCTTGCTGGTTCTCTACTTTGGACTTGGCCAGTGGTTACAACCAGGTACCTTTTACAGAAGCAGATTGTCCGAAAACTGCATTCTGTACTCCATTTGGTTTATTCGAGTGGAATAGAATGCCATTTGGGCTTTGTAATGCGCCAGGCACATTTCAGAGGCTTATGCAACGTATTTTCTCTGACGAACAGAATCAATCCTTACTGCTGTATCTTGATGACATAGTTGTGTTTTCTTCTACTGTGGAACAGCATTTGGAGCGCTTGGGGAATGGTGCTTGGACGCCTGAAGAAAGAGGGTCTCAAGGCAAAGCTGACAAAGTGTTTTTTTTTCCAACCAGAAGTTAAATACCTGGGCCATGTCATCTCTAACAAAGGTGTTGCGAATGATCCATCTAAAATTGAGGCAGTGGTCAACTGGCAGCGCCCTACCACCTCTACTGAGCTAAGGTCCTTCCTTGGGTTCGCCAGTTACTATCGGCGGTTTGTTGCAGACTTTGCATAGCTGGCCGCGCCCCTTCACCAACTAGTGGGACAGCTAAGCGGTTCAAAACCAAGGAAGCGGCCAAAACAGGACATCACTGCGGGCTGGTCTGCAGAACACCAACAGAGTTTTGAGGAATTGAAAAGGAGGTTGACTACTTCACCTGTATTAGCTTACGCTGACTTTTCTCTACCTTTTATTCTAGAAGTTGACGCGAGCCATGATGGTCTGGGGGCTGTCCTCTCTCAACAACAGGACGGGGTGGTACGTCCCATCGCTTACGCCAGCCGAGGGCTAAGACCGACTGAACGTAATATGGATAACTACAGCTCTATGAAACTTGAATTTTTAGCCCTTAAATGGGCCATGACTGAAAAATTCAGAGAGTACTTGTTGGGCCATAAATGTCTTGTATTCACTGATAACAATCCCCTCAGTTACCTCAGTACTGCCAAGCTGGGTGCCACTGAACATCGATGGGCTGCACAACTTGCCTCCTTTGACTTTGAGATCCAGTACCGGTCTGGGCGTACAAACAAGAATGCAGATGGTCTTTCCAGACAACATCCATCTACCAAAGAACAAGTTGGTGTTTTTGTTCCAGGAAGTAATCTGCCTGAATCTCTGCAGTTGCTGATGGAGAGACGGGATGTTACTCAAGCTGCGATCACCGTCCTTCCTGAACGCACCCTAGAAGATATGCAAGTATTACAGCATGCTGATCCGGTTTTGCAAGAACTTTGGAGCTTCTGGGATCGCAAGGAGCGACCCAACCGCACAGAGCGAAATAACTTATCTTCACCTATGTTGGCACTCCTGAGGCAGTGGGATCGTTTAGTGGAGAGGGATGGTGTCCTCCATCGCCAGACCTTTCGCCCCGATGGTGCTGAGGAGATACTGCAGTTATTGCTGCCCACAGCCTTGAGGGAGGAGGTCTTGATGCAGGCTCATCAGGACCATGGCCATCAAGGCGTGGACAGGACTCTCTCACTTCTGAGGACAAGATGTTACTGGCCAAAAATGTCTTCTGATGTCGTTGATTGGTGCAGGTCATGTGAGCGATGCCAAGTGGCAAAAGATACTCAGCCTGTTGCACGGACCTATATGGGCCATTTGCTAGCGTCACGACCCAATGAGATTCTTGCCATGGACTTCACAATCCTAGAGCCATCTCAAGATGGCCGAGAGAATGTGCTCATCTTAACTGATGTTTTTAGCAAGTATACCCTGGCCATACCAACTAGAGATCAACGAGCCTCCACTGTGGCCCATGCCCTGGTGACCGAGTGGTTTTCAAAGTTTGGTGTACCAGCCCGTGTTCACTCAGACCAGGGGCGTAATTTTGAAAGTTCCCTTATCCAGCAGCTCTGTCAGTTTTATGGCATCCAGAAGTCTAGAACTACACCGTACCATCCAGCTGGAAATGGACAATGTGAAAGATTTAATCGTACGCTTCATAATCTGTTGCGTACTCTCCCCACCACCAGTAAGAGAACATGGACTGTCTATTTGCCACAAGTTGTTTTTTGTTATAACACCACACCACACCACATCAGAGCACTGGAGAAAGTCCCTTTTTCCTGATGTTTGGCCAACAACCTAAGCTTCCTTTGGATTTTTTGCTTGGCCATGTGCTGGAACCAAGTGCTGGCAGTGTTGACAATCGGGTTGCAGAGCACCAGACGTGCTTACAACTGGCTTTTGAGGAAGCCAGGGAGAAGTTGAGGACTGCTGCAGATAGGAGGAAGAGAAATAATGACCAACACGTTCGAGACTCTCCTCTGCACGAAGGCCAACTTGTCCTACTTTGAAACACCAGCCACCAGGGAAGACATAAAATTCAGGATCTGTGGCGTTCCAGAGTGTATAAGGTCCTGAAAGTACTGGGTGACTCTGGAGCCGTTTACACTGTTGCTCCGGCAGATGAGTTGAACTAAATCCAAAGGGTCCATCGGTCTCTGCTAAAGCCGGTGGTTTGAAGTGATGTTCCAGTGTCACCTCGTGGAGAACCACTGACTGATTCATCCTCCGAGGACGAAACTGATCCTTATTTGTTCTTGAGCATAAATGTCCACCAGCCACCATCTTCTTTGCCAGCCGACCTACAATTGGTCAAAAATGACACAGTTCCTCTGTTCTCCGGGGTATCTCATCATGAAGCTCCTTCAACATCTGCATCTCAAACTCCTAGTGTTGCCAGCTCAACTAACGATCAAGGCCCTCCGAGAGTGATAAGGAGAACTACACGCTTGACAGCAGGTCAGCACTCCAATGTCCACCACCTCCCAAGACCAATGGCATTAGAGTCTGGGGCTGTAAGTTCTCCTGATTCACATTGTAATGCTGTTTCTGTAGTTTTTAGACCTTGGTGCTAGTGTTTTTAGGTGTCGTCGTCGGGGCGTCGACGCAAGTTGGGGGGTAGACTGTGGCAGCATAAATGGTACGCTGCCACTTTAAGGCTAATTAGGCTGCTGCATATAAGTAAGCCCTCACCTGTTGTGGAGCTATTTTGCGTCGTGGCATCAAACTCTACTGGCTCTCTTTGTCTGCATCGTGCTGGCCTCCTCTGCTGCACTTCCAATATCTGGACCGATCTGTCCATTTGTTTGTTTACTGACAGGAAGCTGTACCACATAGGCAGAATTGAGGATCTGTTTACTTGGCAGTGGGGTAATTTACCAGATCTCAGCGCTTGAGTCCCTGCCCAGTAACACACTTGGATTGAGGCTGCTGCTGTTTTGCATAACTATAAAATGTATTTAAACTACCTATAAAATGTTTTTAAACTACCTATAAAATGTTTTTAAACTACCTATAAAATTTTGCTTTGTTTTGTTTTTTTGTTTTTTGAATGTCCAGAGGACCAGACTTAGCTTTTTTAGATACCTATAAAATGTTTTTAAACTATTTTTAAACTATCAAGTTGAATTTCCCTTGTTGCTTGGAGTATTGATGGCACTACTAGGTGGATAAAGTGCAAAATTGTAGTGCCATTGTACCATTTACACATGTCCTTTTTTTTATTTCTTTTTCTTTTAGAGACTGAGGTTTCTGTGGCGGCAGTGGTGACCCCTGGTGGTGGTGTCCGGTCTTGTGTGTTTAGTGAGAGCACCTTTTTTTAATTTGTTAGCTGTGTTTTATTTTTTTATTTTGGTTCAGTTGAAGAGTCCAGGGTGATCCCTTTTCCTCTGCACTGAATGTCTCTCACTACTTCCCCCATTGGTAAGCCTCAGTTTCATTTGAAATTTAGATTGATTTGAATAAGTTTTTGTTAAATGCATTCACAGTTTTTAACTATTTAAAATCAGGTCTTCAGTAATTAAAGTTATTGAAACTGAATAAACTTTGTAATTTTCTTGAATCTTGTCTCCTCATTTCCAGCAGAACTACCTGTGTCCTTATTGCAACCTTTTAACATTTTATACTTGGGTTTTACAATAAGGAAAATCCGCAATAAGTGGTCACAGTATCAACACAATTGCTTCAGTCCTTGTAAATTCATCCAGCACCGACACATTACAGCTGGCTGCCGCGATTATGGATCTGTCCAAGAAGAGTAGGACCAAGAAGAGTAGGACAAGGAATTATCCAGAGTCTACTGGCTGCAGCACAAAGAAAGTCTCTGCAGCTACACACGTAAGCCTGAGTAGAGTTGCAAGCTCTTATGTTTTTGTTGAAGGATTATAATGCTCATTTATGGGGCAATACGGTAAAAAAATAATTTCTGAGCAGATAGCACAAATTATTCAAACTAAAAATATAATGCATGTATTTTTTTAACTACCGTTAGATGCTGCAATGTCTTAAACCACGTGACAATGCTTTGTCTTTCATCTGGAAGACTTTTCTTAAGACTGAAGAAGTCTTTCGGATGAAAGATATTTTGTTTTGTTTTTTGAACCCGTCCAGTGGACCTGACAACTTTTTTTTTAGATTTTTCCACCTGGATTATTGAGCATACATCAGGATACTTGAATTTGACTTAGATTTTTAGGTTAAAGCCATTCAGAGTGAACGTTCAGACAACATTCAGACAACATTAGAAGTGCACTTCAAAACAAAAATAGAGATTTGGTGATAATAATTAATGACCATTAAAGTTTTAAAGATTAAAAAACTAAATAAATTATGCCACTTGTTTTTTTTTCTCACAGTAAGCAAACATTCATAAAAATCAAAAAGATTTGGTGACAATAACCATAGGTTTTAAACATATTTAAAAAATGATTAAATGATCACAGCAAACATTTGTTTTTCACAGCAATTGATAGTTTACAGTGCACAGCAATTGATAGTTTACAGTGCCATCAGAAGGGCAAACTTTTTATAACAAGACAAAAATAGAGATCTGGTGACAACAACCATGTAATTATGGTTATAGATAAAGAACCCATATGAGTGGGGGTCTCGTACGTGGGCCCATTGATCTATTGAAGATATAAAGACTGATTAAAGAAGTCACAGCAAACATGATTGTCATGTCAAGTGAATGTTCATAGTGAACGTTCAGACAATGTCAGAAGTGCACACCTTTTGTAACAAAACAAAAATAGAGATTTGGTCATAAATTATAACAACCATTAAAGTGTCAAAGATGTAACAAATAAGTGAATGAAATTACACCAATTTTTTTTCTTACAGTGAGTGAACGTTCAGCATTAACGTTCAGGGAACGTTCAGGGAACGTTCAGGGAACGTTCAGGCAATGTTCAGGCAATGTTCAGGCAATGTTCAGGCAATGTTCAGACAATGTCAGAAGTGCACACTTTTTGTAACAAAACAAAAATAGAGATTTGGTCATAAATTATAACAACCATTAAAGTGTCAAAGATGTAAGAAATAAGTGAATGAAATTACAAATTTTTTTCGTACAGTGAGTGAAGGTTCAGCGTTAACGTTCAGGGTTAACGTTCAGGCAACGTTCAGACAAGGTTGGGTCCTGAACATTCGACATTCGACCTTTAGACAATGTTCACTGAACGTCATCTGAACATTTGCTTGCTAGCTGGGGATAACGGCATGCCATAGTGATGATGGTGCATTTAAAAGATAATGCTTTCATTAAGCTTAAATAAATCAATTTGGGAAGATAAAATTGAAATTATCCAGCTATGAACAATCCCGTTGCCCACTGTGCATTAGCAATCGTAATTAAAGTGAAACATAAAATCAGTTAGGTATGGCTCATTAAACACAAGGAATCTAAATGAAACTTGAGCTAAACGAGGGTTCAGCAGTTCAAGGGAGAACTGAGGGTCTACATATTTAAAATAGGTGCTGGGGTTTTCAAGCAGAACTTCTTGATCTGGCCAAGTTACGATGACTGTACCTGATCCTGATGAAAACCTCGACAAGCAGCTTCACTTTTTTTTTTTCCTTCTTAAAGCAAAACGCATGATCAGCTCCTTTAATGCTCTCTAGTAGCTACATCTAATCCTGCCGTCTTAAATCTGAAAATGCTTGTTTCTCATGAATCACTGACTGCTTATCCCTTAAGAGTTTAACCTAAAGATGAAAATATTAAAAACATTTTTAAACGATTCGGTCTTTTGGCCCCGTCTGAGATGAGAAAGTCGTGTCAGCGACGTGTTGCTATGAAAAGGGCATTTGCTTATTTGTAATACCCAGGGCACCACTCTGACCAGTCGTGCTGGAAGGACAAGAGCAGGGCAATAAAATGCAAGGACACTGCCCCCCACCCCAACCCCCTCTAACCCATCATCCTGCTCCATCGTCCACACTCACCACGAGGAGGGAAATGATGCATTAAACACGATGGAGCCACTCATTCTATAAAACAGCAGCATGAAGGAGAGAAGATATAGGTGGTTTAAAAAAAAAAAAAAGGCAGAGATGACAACTCGTTATTCACAGTTCCCAGAGACTGTGCCTGCAGTTTTATGACTGATCACAACTGGGCAGAATAATGTGGCGGCTCACAAATCCCTCCATAGAGCAGATGTAGACTACAACGGCGAGAAGAGACTCAGAAATTCATCTTGCATGTTACTGCTGAGCAAACACACGTGACAATATTCCACTGGCCTGACAAGATGTGAATGTGTCTTTCAGCAACAGATGCACGGGATTTCTGTTACAGGATGTATGGAGCCCAGCAAGTTCCATAGGGTGAAAATAAAAGGTTAATGACAGACTGACCAATGCTTACAGAGTGCAGTGATGGAAAACGGTGATTCACGTAAACCCTAATGCTTTTGTTGCAAGAATTTCAAGTTGGTAGGAGTTGTACTATGCACAAAGAGGAGTTGTACTGTGCACAAAGAGACAAAGTATTTTTATTTTTCCGCTTGTCCGAGGCAGCACAGAGTCTCAACCAGTTACAATGGCACAGCCTGGGGTGGCCAATAGTGGCACTGGCCACCATAGATTATTTTTCGGCAACCCCAAAGGCCACAATGGTTTTAGGAAACTATATTCTTTAGCTATATACAATTTAGAAAGCATAATTTCCTTAAATGATAGAGTTGGTTGATTTTCACACCTAGATCAATCAATCAATCAATCAATCACCTTTATTTAACCAGGTAGAGCCCATTGAGATCGAGATCTCTTTTACAAGGGTGACCTGGTCAAGTGGTCAGCAGCACACGTCACATTGGCAATAGGCATTTGCACTTATCAAAAAGAAAATAAAGAAAACTACAATCACAGTAAACAGATGTTGACAGTTCAAAACCAACAGGATATGACAGATTTCTATATACATTATATACAAAACAAGCAGACAAAAAAACCCAACAATGACATGTATATTGGATAAGTAGTGGTTAGAAACATCTGCAATGGTCAAGTTTCTTGATGACATTTTCTACTACGGTTGACATAAAGGATCCAGGAGAGATGAATGTTGATAGTTTCAGATCTTTCTGTAAGTTGTTCCAGGCTGAGGGGACGGCGAAGCTGAACGCTCTTTTTCCTAGTTCAGTTCTGACAGGAGGAACTGACAGGAGGACTAAATCGTTAGAGCGCAGGGAGTAATGACTGTGTGATGTTTGTATTAAGGAGGTGAGGTATGACGGGACCAGGTTTAGGAGGGTCTTGTAGATGAAGGATATCCAGTGAGTGTATCTGCGAGTGCTGAGAGATGACCAGCCAGATTTTACGTAAAGCTCACAGTGATGAGTGCGATAACTGGAGTCAGTAATGAACCGAAGGGCACCGTGGTAAATGGAGTCTAAGGACTGTAGGTATTTTGATGCAGCACTCATGTACAGCACGTCACCATAATCTAGTATTGGCATGAATGTTGCAGCTACTAATGTTCTCCTGGCTTTGCATGAGAAGCAGGATTTGTTTCTGAAGAAGAAACCTAGCTTCAGTTTGAGTTTAGTGGCCATTTTGGAGATGTGGGTTTTAAAAGACAGTTCAGTGTCAATGTTGAAACCTAGATATTTGTAGGTGGAGACCATTTCTATTTGTTTTCCCTCTTGGGTTCCAATTTGAGGTGGGTTCTCTGGTTGCAGCTTTCTGTTGGCAAGAACCATGAACTTGCTTTTGTCGGCATTTAGGACCAGTCTAAGTTTTTGCAGCCGTGACTGAATAATATTAAAAGCATCCTGAAGAGAGGTGAAAGCTTGGCTGAGGGAGGATGCAGATGCAGATGCAGTCACAAACCAAAAAAAGAAGTCGGCCGTTGTCATTTGCCAAGTTATGGAGCTCACAAGGTCTGCATACAGCTCTTGCACTCAGTCTGGACCAGCCAGTCGGCCCAGTCCAATCTTCCCCGACTCTGATTATGTTTGCTTTCAGCAGAGCGCCGCCTCGATGTGGGCAGGACCATCACAGCACGACTGGGCACATTTCAGCCCAGTGAGGACTGCGCTTAATTTGTTCAGGGCGCTTTTTTTTTGTTTGTGTGTGTGTGTGTGTGTGTGTGTGTGTGTGTGTGTGTG
>JBBPBX010002496.1:0-90225 GCA_038048925.1 Garcialebias charrua
CAGGGACACAACAACACATGGTGTTTGGAACCGGGATTTGAACCACCAACCTTCCGATCGGGGGACGACTGATCTGCTCATACAAACTCATGTTCGTGCTGCTGTGTATTACTAGTTGATGCTTTTCTTAGTTAGCTGTGTATTACTAGTTGATGTTTTTCTTAGTTAGTTCTAGATGTTATTACTGTTTTTCTCTTTCATTTGTTGTTGGATGTAACTGGGACCTCGTGTACATAATCTCGTTTTCATCTCATGTACCACATGCGGTGCAAATGACAATAAAGTCTCTCTGACTCTGACTCTGACTGCCATTACCACTACGCCACGGCCGCCCCATATATGTGTGTTATTAGAGGTTCTAAGAAAAAAACTGTTTGTTGAAGTTTTGATTACAAAGTTACAAAATTCGAGTCTACAGTCGAATAAATTAAGAATAAAAAAACTGTTCAAATTGTTTGTTGTTTGGAATTTTATACAGGAGGAACCTGATGCTCCAACTTTTTGTTATTATTTATTCTGACTACATTATTATTTTGTTATTACTATATTATTATTAGTTCTCTATTATGAACGGGTGACAGTTGACCTAGTGACAAGCTGTGTGACTACTGGCAACAATTGTTGCCAGTCATAAAAATGCCATTTTCTTCAAATCAAAATACAGAATGATGAAAATAAATACATAACATGATTCAGAAGGACCCAACTGATAAAATAACATGCCTTTCAACTCTGAAAAAAATTTGGGCTTAAATGGGTTAAATAAATGTGTTTTCTACTTTTAAATAAATGTGTTTTCTACTTTTAAATAAATGTGTTTTGTACATAGAATTGGTGTGCAAGTCTTTACATGCGTAGGAGAAACTTGCTGGCTGGTGTAAATCTACATAAGAAACTTTACATTTCATGTAGATAGCTTTAATATTGCAGGTTTGTTACTAGCACTTTCTGGCATTTGTATGATTTCATATGAATACAGTGGAACAGGGCAGAAATATACTATTTCTGTAAAATTTTGGTTTTAGTCTGCTATTCATTTTTTGGTCCTTTATGTTAATATTAAATGTTGGCACAAAAGTTTCCCCAAATAACAAATACAGTACTAGTTCAGTACGACTTCAGATAATCATTTTCTTACTTACTTAATAAAAAGTAATTATTAGAGATTATATAATGAAATGTAAGTTATATAAGGTATCACCATAAACCGGAAACAGTTGCGTTTCTGTTAATAGTCGTTTATGTATGAATACTTAAGTAAAACTAACCGAAAGACAGAACAGAAATTTATCACACAATTTTCATCTGTAAGTTTTAATGCAATTATACACATTCAACTAATGAAAATGTGGATACGACAGTGTTCACAATGAACGTCGTGTACTTGGTCATATAAAGAACTAAATTAAACAAAAGTAATAAGTATAACAAGAAACTGTTCAGAATGACTTGGCTCTGCAGGTGATTTGGTGGAACGTAACCGAGCCGTTGCAAGTCAGTGGGGGTGATGGATGACTACTCTGTTTGCTGCCATGCCACTGCTCCTTCTTCTGAGAAGTATCTCATGAATGCCTCTCTGGCCACAATTGCATCTCTTGCCGCACAGTTTGCTCCCACTCTCTGGACACCAGGAAGGGGTTCTTCCGTTCCACGGTGTGCTGGTATGTCGTCACCCCGGATGAAATTGTGGAGAACACAAGTGGCTTTCACACACTTCTCCACGCAGAGCCTGACCAAAGATGGAGTGGGCCAGGACCCCGCCGTCACTGGTTCTTCCATACCCCCCAACATCAATGATACGGAACCTGTATTCCAACACGAAAGCTGTTTGCTATGGTCCTGTAGGAGCCCCCAGTAGCAAAAAACCTGCATAGAGAAAGAGTAATTACAATTATTACAGACATGACATTAAACGTACAACATCTGTAATGCACATAATAGAACCTACACACACACACACACACACACCTCTATATGTATACACACTAGGATGTGTGGCCAACATCACTCAGATAGACACAATACTGTATGTATGTACTTATGTACACACTCTTCTGTATAAAGAATAATATGTATTTCTATACCGGTGTATATATATATATATATGTGACACAGACACACAGACAGACACACAGACAGACATTGGCACTTTTTATCTGTTGTCCCAAAATAGAAAAGAAGAATATGTATTTATATATATATATAATATATATATATATTATATGACAGAAAGAGAGACAGATATTCGCGCTATATTTATCTGTTGTTGCAAACAACCAACCGGAGACAGATGGCCAAGCGTTCTTCAGCTGGGATCGCGCGCCTGTAGTTGGTGTCCTGGTAGGTGATGCGGGCACCAACACGAGACAGCAGGTCGTCAAACTGGGCACGGGTCAGACGGAAGTACCGCTGAAAGCGCTGCTCGTCCATGCGCAGCTCCTGGATTAAATGGTGAAACTCCCCGAATTCAGAACGCCTCTGAATAGTTTCGTGAACCCAGACACGGCGCCTTGCACGTCTTCGGCGTGCCACTAGCAAACATACTAAAGCTGCCTCCACATCATCCGCCATTTTGAGAACAGACGACGACAACAACAACACATCAGACCGGAAAGAGAATCACGACGCTCCTCCCACACCCCGCCCCCACGACGCCGCTGCCTCGAAGCCGCCGCAACACTACAGTTTGGACACCAGGGGGCAGTGCGTCCACTTCCGTGCGTGAGGAGCGTTTTGGAGGCTGAAAACGCTTCTCGGTGTGACCACACCATTAGAAATGCACTGACTCCTCGCGTGTGCATTCTTTGCAGCAGCAAGGCAGCAAAACTATTTTTTTTAATTCAGCTGATTTGACCATTACGTGCATTTATTGAGGAAAAGTTCAGCTCAGACACACCTTTACTACAATGTCAGCAAACAAATATATTTTTAGGTGTTTATCTTGTTAAATTTTAAAGAAATGCAGCGTTTCGCTCGCTGCGCGTGCCCGCTTTGCACCAGAGAGGCAACGACACTACCGTTTTTTTCTTTTTAATTCAGCTGATTTGACCATTATGTGCATTTATTAAGGAAAAGTTCAGCTCAGACACACCTTTGCTATAATTTTCAGCAAACAAATAATTGTTTTTAAGTGTTAATCTTGTTAAAGTCCTTCCGTGCAGGTCCTGTTCCCATCTGGCAGCCAATCCACTTTTGGCAAACACCGGCCTACATTTTCGGGTTGTCAGCGGTGATGCGTAACATACGCAAAGCGTCAGCGGTAGGGGTGGGCGATATGGCTAAAAAATTATATTGTGATATTTCAGAGCATTATCACAATAACGATAAATTTCGTGATATAACAAAAAATAATCTAATTTATTTATTTGACAAAATTAACTTAACATGTTAATTTGCAGTATTATATAAAATTTTAAAAAACAACAAGGTGTAATTTTACTGAATTTACTTTATTTGGTAAATTATTCAGTCTCCAAGTATAAAAATAAAAATGATCTGTTATTTAGATTGAAAGTCTTCACAAAATATAGATAAACAAAATCCAACACAAAAAAAATAAATGCATGTGTAATTTCCATAAAACAACTAAATAAAATGAATCTATAAATCTTATGAGCATAAATGTAACCTGCCTCTGGAACGACTGTGTGACGCCAAAAATACACTGCACGCGGTCCGAGTCCGCTCCGCTCCGGTCCGACCTCCGCAGCAAATACGCACCCTTTATAATCAACGAGATAAAGTACACTGGCTCCGCACGGCGGCAGCGAGCTGCGGCGAGCGGACGGCAGTCCGTCAAAATTAGAAATTTTTCTATTTCTGCCGGACGCCGGAGCTGTGCCGGAGTCAACTTTTGAAGATTACGTCGCACCAACAGGAAAAGGAACGAGCACAACTTCCGTATTTACAAAATAAAATCACCACGGGCGGACTAATCCTAGCTGTATACGGATTTATTTGTACAAAAATGCTGTCAAACTATCATTTATGACTATTCTATGACTAAACTATTATATTTATGACTATGACTACGCCTAATAACGCAATACAAGAAATAAATAAATAAAAAAGTATTTTATTCTGAAATGTAAACATCACTTCCTGTTGCTCAAACCATGTCCTGTCGCTTATTTACGAGAGAAGATCAAGGCAGCTTTTACAGTTGTTCTTCTTCCACCGAATGAATTGTTTTGTTCTGACTTCATTATTTATCACTTGATTTATCGCACAATCTCGCAATTCCCGCGCATGCGTCTCAGAGCGGCGCATCCAGGCGGACCTGAGCTGAGCGGAGGCAGTGGACTTTGGACTCGCTCAGCTGCGACCTGCGGAGCGGAGCGGACTCGGACCGCGTGTAGTGTATTTTTGGGGTGAGACAGCTGAGCCGCGTGTGTGTACAGACAGTTTTAGAGGGAGGGACGAAGCCCGCACATGCTAAGCAGCGCAGGGCGGGGGGATGGGGGGAACGAGCTCTCTGTACCTGTACAGTTTAAGCAGGGGGAGATACAGCTGAGACACGTTTGTTTTTAGCATTTTAGCTAGCTTTACACCAGTACCGACAGGTGAAGGGGAGATGCGCAGCTCGGTTTGGTCTTTTGAAGCGCTCGGATGTTAAGGGGGCGGGGCGCCCCGACGTATTGCGTCATGAAATTAACATATCACGATATAACTTTTTTGCCCGGGCAAGTTTTTTTTACCGGTATAACCGGGAACGATATGATATGGCCCAGCCCTAGTCAGCGGTGATGCATAATAGATGCGACTTATATGGCGGTGCGACGTGTTTATGGATTTTTCCACTTTATTGGACATAACTGGACTGATGTGAGGGGCTGGGTTTATGTTCAGTGAAAGAGAAGGAGGGGGGGCGAGTGGGAGAAAGAAGGCAGCAGGAGAATTTTCAAGTATAAAACTATATTGTTTATAATTGAGATAGTCTCAACTTATATCGCAATTTTTTTATCTCGATATTTAAAAAATATCGGTATATAGCCCAGCCCTACAAGCAACCATCAGGGTGCTAATGATCCATCATTAGGCTGATGGTCCTCCTTAGTCATGTGAGCAGCTAGTTTTTGGCTGTCAGCAGCAAACTGGTTGATCCACTGTGAGAGGGTGCCATTTATTAGACTGAAGGGCCAGGCAGAGGTGTGCATTTGGCCGAGCGCCACGCGCGCATGCTGCGTGCGGGCAGTTCACAGCAGAGCTCAGCGTGAAGCTCAAACGTTTTCGCTCCAAATACTTGACATCATTTGAGCAGAAGCAGGGCGGAGCGTTTACCTACGGGACAAATTGAGGTCGCTGATTGGTCATTTGCTGACATGCCTACTGAGTTGATTGACATGTCGGGTGGGAGAAAAAAAGGCAGAGGGCTGCGCAGCTTTGTTCTGTGTTTATATGTTAATAAAAAGTTCTAAAAAATAAAATTAAAACAGGGAGCGCTGGTCCTTCAGCCCACACAGCAGACCAGGAAATATTTAAAACCTGGCGCATCCACGTTGGACATGACTTTAGTTCGCTCGTGACAAATTCATTCATTCCTCCTCATCGGAGGAGGAAGCGAATGGTGACTGCTTCAAGCGATCACGTGACTTTTGGCAAAAAAACAAAAGAAAAGTTCAGATCAGCGATGAAGAAGAGGAATTTAATACATTTGTGTCTCATTCAAAACAGTCCGGCTCCGGGCAGTTTATTGTGAGACAACGCGCGCGCATAAGCGGTTGTAAAATTTGAGCTTGGCGCGTTCACGCCCGCGTTCAAAGGCTTGTGCTGCGGCGCTCGCACGGCGTGGCGCGGCGCTCGGCCAAACGCGGAGCTCTGCCTGGCCCTTGAGCTGAATACAGCACTTCAGACTGTAGAAGTCTTTCGGACGAAAGACGAATCATTTCTTCTACAATTCTTTTTGTTTTGTTTTTTAATGTCCAGAGGACCAGACTTAACTTTTAGAGATTTTTCTTCCTGGATTATTGAGCATGCATCAGGATATAAATAAAGGGTGATTTGAACACTTTTGAATCATTTGAGAAGAATTAAAAGTCATAATAGACAAGTGTGTGTTTGTGTGTGGGTTAGGGGTCACAACAACAAGTTTCAAATTCAAAACAAAAAATTCAAAACTTCAAATGTGTGAACATTATTGAACAGCTTTTTTTTATTTTAATTTGAGACTTGAACATCTCTAGTTCTTATCTCAGTTGCATGAGAAGCTCCTCTCACTGCAATAAAAGGCATCTTGAATAATTTGAAATGTTTTCTTCTTTTTTTTAAATGCATGATCATTTTGGTCACTTAAACTACAACAGTGAAAAATTAGTGGGAATCGCCCTTTAGCCATTTCCCAAATCACAAACAAACTTCAGCTTTGTAAATGAAACGGTGAATAAACACGTACCGCTGCTGGATGGACTGTGTGATCCGGTGAGTAGCTGTGGTGCTCTGTGTCTAGTGTCAGGTCCAGTAGCACCTGTAAGGTCTGGTCTTTGGTTTGGTGTCTGATCCATGATTTTACATTCAGTACCAGCTGCAGTAGCTAGTAGAGCATTCCAGCGTCTTTCGCTCGCAAGTCGGCGGCGGGGTTTTGGCTTTGTGGCTAAAAATTGTTGGCACGGCATTTGAATTTAGCTTTCAAAGGTAAAGACCACCTGTCAGCTGCTTCATCCATTCTGACTGTACAAATGACTCAAAGTCTTCTGGAGAGAAGTGCTGAGAGCACAAATGTGGGTTTTTCTGAAGTTTAGTTCTTCCGACGGCTTTTTGCCAATGCACTCTTCTTTTCTTTTTTTTTTCCATGTGGGAAGCTGTGCACACTCACCTCACTTTTTCTACCTTCTTCTGTTTTGAAATTACAGTCAACAGCAATGCAGTGTGGCATTATCTAAATTTACGCCACAAATGAAATATAAAAAATTTGAAAAAGCTGGGTAATGTTAGCCTTGCTGTGTTATTACTCCAGATATTACAATGGACCTAACCACGTCACATACCCAGCATGCATTGCACAGGTGAAAAAAATTGTGATTTTCACAATACGACAAAAGATATAAAGTTTTTGAATTATTTGTTTTACATATCACAAAAAGAAATAAACAAGTTACCAGGAACATTACAACATATTTAAGCCAACATGTTCAACTAGTGTCAAAATTACTGACACATTTTACCCTGTAGATTTGGTTGTACTCAGCCTATCATAAATGAGGTATCAATTTTTTAAGCTTTAATTGATTATCCAGGTTTCATAACTAGAAAAGCCTTCAGTAAAAATCATTCCAAGTGCCTACATTAAAGAGACCTGTAATTCGTGAAAGTGAAACTGCATCATCACTGAAAAGAAGGAAAGTTTAGATACAAACCTAATCTGTGAAGCAGGACTTTTGGGTTGAAAACAGCATCTTGGGTTTTGTTGTGTTGCAGTTTGTTCTTTAAACGACACTGTTCTGAATCCAGAAACTCCAGCATTTCTTCCGAAGCCAGTTCCTCTCGTTGTTTAACCTGTTGTCTCCTCATCCCTGTTAGCTGAAGTTTCCTTAAAATAATAGATACAGAACCGGTACAGATGAGCCAAACTCAAGAAGATTAGATTACTGCAAATGTTACAGTAAATTAGCTCGTAGTCTAAAAGTGCAGCACATTTCTTATCTTCACAGGCATTCTTCTTCTTCTTCTTTCTGTTTTTTATGGCCGTTGGCAAACAACTTGTAGGTGCATTACCGCCACCTTCCAGATTGGAGTATGGACCAGATGTTTTATATTCTATCTTAAGTACCCGTTCATCTTAGAAAACTAAAAATACTGCTAAAAACTACATCCCCAGATGATCTCTGAAATAAATCTCTAATATCTAATTTACTTTTATTCTTACTTAAATCTCTAATTAACATCCATCTTTCCTGGGCATACTTATTACATTCCAAAAAATATGCATTACTGTTTCTAATTTTCCGCAGTAATTACAACAACCTGTATCATGTTTCTTAATTATTTTAAGGGTACTAATTAATCTTGTATGTCCGAACCTTATTCTGGATATAATATCTTCTTCTTTTTTAATTCTATTACATTTCCTGGATTCCCCAACTTTTTGGGGGGATATTATAATAAAACCTTGCATTGCTTCTATTATTCCACTGTTCTTGCCTTTTTATTTGGATATATGCTTTTATAATATTCTTTATCTCATATTTACTTATTTTTATATTTAAATCAACAATTTTTTTCCCGCAGCACTCTTAGCAAAACTATCAGCCAACTCATTTCCTACCACACCAGTGTGGGCAGGAATCCAAACTAGTTTAACATGAGAACCATGATTTTTAATCCTGAAAATTGAGTGAAGAATATCCAGTATGATATCTTGCCTTGATTCTGAATATACCTCTTGAATACTAGTTAATGTACTACTTGAATCTGAACAAATCAAATCCTCTCTCTCTCTTATTTCCTCAACCCATTCTAAAGCCATTTGAATTGCCATTAATTCACTTGTATACACTGACAATTTATCTGTTATTCTTTTATTTCTCATAATATCTAAATCTGGAATTATAAACGATAGACCTACTTTATCATTAATCATTTTTGAAGCATCTGTATATATCTGTATGTAGCGGCCAAAATCCTATATTTTAGGCTACAGGTTGTTATAGGAGGCGTTGGTCTTACGTGCGCTCAATTAAATTCATAATGCCGATCCTCAGTTTGATTTATAATAAAATCATTTATTATCCAAGCAAGTCCATTGTCTTACTGTTTCTGGTTACATCCAGTCCGCATAAATTCGACATCAATCCTTATTCAAGCACAGTAGAAAACTGTTTGCTTCTTCCCATCAACAACACCTGAACAGATTCACACCTGCTCTTAAGTAGCCCATCCCCACTCAGACACTCAGAACTCAAAATGAAATACGCCCCCTGATGGCGATAAACACAGGAAGGATAAATGGCTCCTACACACCAGCCCCTAATTGCGTGTGACAGAAGACATAGCAATTATCAAACTTAAATTAAAGGAGCCACAAATAAACATATGTCCACATATAAATACATGTACAGTATACATAAGAGGCAAATCAGGTTTACACATTCATCATTCTATCAGTTTGTAGCTTCACATAATAGGCAAATTTTTGTTACAGGTCTTTCAATAATGTTTGTTTTTGTTTTAAGATGCACTACTCGCACCAGACCCTTTTTATCTGGAAAAGTTTGAATAACTTTCCCCAATATCCACGACCCTCGAGGTGTTGTGGAGTCCATAACTACCACCACATCTCCAGGAATGAAGCACCTTTTTTTCTTTATCCATTTTTGTCGTTCTTGTAATAATGGTAGATATTCTCGAACCCAACGTTTCCAAAAGAGATCTGAAATGTATTGGATTTGTTTCCACCTTCTTTTAGCGTAAAGATCCTGTTTGTCGAAGAGTCCTGGCGGGAGAGCTGGGTTTCCCTTCATGAGTAGCAAGTGGTTGGGTGTTAAAGCCTCAAGATCATTGGGGTCCTCTGATAACTTTGTGATGGGACGATCGTTAAGTATTGCCTCAGCTTCACATAGTACAGTGTGGAATCCTTCATCGTCCAACATTTGTTGACGCAGTACTGAGTGCAAAACCTTTCTGATCATTCGGATGAGGCGCTCCCAAACCCCGCCACAATGTGATCCAGATGGTGGGTTAAAACTCCATTTAATCCCTTTGTGTGCCATGGCCTTCTCAATTCTTCCATTATTAAGAGAGGCTAGAGCTTCTCGTAGCTCTCTTTCTGCTCCTATGAAATTGGTGCCGTTATCTGATCTCATGTGTGCAACTTGCCCTCTTCGAGAGATGAATCGCCGCAGTGCATTAATACATGAGTCTGTATCTAAAGAGTAAGCCACTTCAAGATGCACGGCCCTGCTCGTCATGCAAGTGAATATTACTCCAGAGCGTTTTACAACACAGCGTCCTCTTTTTACATTAATAGGTCCAAAATAATCTACACCAACATTTGTGAATGGTGGTAAATCAGGGACCACTCTTTCCTCTGGCAAGTCTGCCATCTGTTGTTGAGCAGTTTTTCCTCCATACAGCCTGCAGAAAGAACATGTCGCTATGACCCTTTTCACAGCTGAAACTCCATTTGTTATCCAAAATTTTCTTCTTACGGCTGAGAGGACGTGATTTCTACCTCCATGACCAAGCTGCATGTGAAAATGTCGGAGGATAAGGTAGGAGATGTGCTGGTCCTTTGCCAGAATGAGAGGATGTTTAATGTTCTCAGGGATGGCTGCTTTACTCAGCCGGCCTCCAACACGCAGAAGCCCATCTTGCAGCACAGGGTCCAGTTTGTAAATTGGGCTGCTTCTGGGTATTTCTGAGTTGTGGGACGTTAATGCCGCAAACTCATCAGGAAATCTTTCCCTTTGGCAGAAGGAAATTATGGCTGTCTCAGCTTGTGTGAGCTCTTCTAGGGACACACTTTGATTTCCCAGCGAGTTTTTGAGAGTCTGTATTTCTTTTGTCAACTCCACTGTTGATGTTTTACTCAGTTGCAATTCCTTTCTCCTCTTACTCAGTTTCAACAGAACTCCCTTTAACTTGATGAACCAAGCAACTGCAGACTTCAATTTTTGCCAGTCTGAGAAGAATGCTATTAACTGAGAAGTTGCATTTGAGTTAATGACCATAGCATTGATCAAGGGAGTCTGCTTTAGTTCTGGGTCATCAGCAGACATACACAAATCCTTTGGAGACTTGGGCCATTTATCTTCAGGTTCCCACAAAAATGTAGGACTTTCCATCCATTTTTGGTTCAAAAGGCTGTCAACTTTAAACCCACGGGAAGCATCATCGGCAGGGTTTAAAGATGATGGCACATGTCTCCACTGCTCAATGTCTGTGTTGTCCCTAATGAGCGTTACTCTGTTAGCAACAAAAGTTTGAAACCTTCTGTTTTCATTTTTTATATATTTTAGAACTGATGTGCTGTCAGTCCAGAAGCAAGCCTTCTCCAATGGCAGCTGAAGCTCTGATTGAAGCATGTTATTCAGTCTAACAGCCATAACAGCAGCTGTGAGCTCTAAACGTGGAATAGTTACAAGTTTGAGTGGAGCTACTCTGGCTTTGCCAAACAAAAATGATACATGAACCATCTTGTTGCTGTTCTGCATTCTGATATATGTAGCTGTACCATACCCACTCTCACTAGCATCAGAGAAGTGGTGTAACTGGGCATTAACTACTTCTCCAAACCCTTCAGGTTTGATGCATCTGCTGACTCGGAAGTCAGCTAATTTTTTCAAGTCAGTCAGCCACTGAATCCACTGTTTTTGAAAGGTTAGAGGTATAGGATCATCCCAGCCCCATTTCATCCTGCATAACTCCTGTAACAGCTGTTTGGCAGGAAGTATGAGAGGTGCTAGGAATCCAAGTGGATCATAAATGGAGCAGATGGTTGACAACATACCTCTTTTAGTGGAAGGCTTTTCTTTGACTTTCAGTTTGAACTTAAAACTGTCCGTCTCTGTACACCATTGTAAACCTAGTGCTCTGTCTACAGGTAGCTCATCACTGACCAGATTCAACTCACAAAGCGTCTGGGATCTGAGTTCCCCTGGGATACATTGGAGCACTTCTCGGCTGTTGCTAATCCACTGGGTTAGCGTAAACCCTCCTCTGTTACAAATAGCCATAAGATCTTTGGCCATGGTAACTGCACTTTCCTCTGATGGCAGACTTTTTAAGAGGTCATCCATGTAAAAGTTTTTGGTAACTGTTGATACAACATCTGCTGAGAAGTTGGATTGATTATCCTCAGCAGTCTTTCTGAGAGCATAGCAAGCACAGCTCGGTGAGGAGACTGCACCAAATAAGTGGACAGTCATACGGTATTCCTCAAGGTCTTGTTCTAGATTACCTTGGGGCCACCACATGAAACGCAGAAAGTCCACATGCTCCTCAGACACCTTAACCTGGTGGAACATGGATTTTATGTCTGCCATTAATGCCACAGGTTCCTGTCTAAACCTCACTAGAACCCCCACCAATGAGCTAGTTAAGTTTGGGCCCTGTAAAAGCTGACTGTTAAGTGAGACCCCTTTATACTCTGCTCCACAATCAAACACTACACGCAGCTTATGTTTTTGTGGATGGTATACACCATGATGTGGTATATACCACACCTTGCCTTTTGGTGTTGTCAGCTGATGCTGTGGGACCCTTTCTGAATGTCCACTATTAATGGCATTAGTCATGAAGTTTGTGTACTCTTTATGGAAACCTTTATTCCTTTTAAATTTCCCTTTCAAACCAAGCTATGCGCTGCAAAGCAACAGACATGTTGTTTGGCATAAATAGTTCTTTCTCTTTGAAAGGCAGATTCAGTTTGTAATGTCCATTCTGTAGCTGTGTAGAGCGATCCATTATATCCAAGAATTTTTGTTCCTCTCTTGACATTTCCTCTTGTTCTGTAAAGGACTTTTCATTAAAATCAGTTGTATTGGCTGGTCAGAAGCTCCTCAATTTTATCAACTGTAGTTCTGTTGACATGAACTGAAGTGCAGCCATTTTCAAGATCCTTGTAACCTTCTGCTGAAGCATTTACAACCCATCCTAGGAGGCTTTTGATTGCATAAGCCCTTCACCCTGACTATTAACCACCTCCCAAGGTTCCATTAGTTTAGATACATTTGTGCCGACTAATAGGTCTACACCAGAATGTATGCGTGGAAAATTAATGTCCTTCAAGTACGACCATTTTGACAGCTCCTCCTCACTGATGATGCTGTCGGTAGAGACTGGCATTTCCTTTTGCGTAAACACAATGGGAAGCTGATAGAAATGGCTTCCATTTATTTCTGAAATCTCCAGCCCTTTGATGATAGAAGTTGTCATTGTTTTACTATGACCCATTGTCCGGAGATTAATCTGAGCCTTTCAACCTTGAATGTTGAGTTCATTAAGAAGTCTTTCAGAGCAGAATGTATCAGTGCTCCCTGGATCCAGAAAGGCGTATGTTTTAATGATCTTAGTTCCCTTTGAACTTTTCACTTTCACAGGCAGAATGGGAAGAATCCCTTTATGGTGGCCAGCCCCAGTATGACCACAAGTAGAGGAGGTTTTACAGCCCTTTGCTGCTTGATCCAACTCTTTCTGATGGATTTTTTCCTTCTGTCCAATGTGCAAAACGCTGGGATGCCTTTGGTTACAGTGTTTACTACAAGTGATGCGTTTTTCACAATTTTTGCTTAAATGTCCTGTATCCAAGCAACCAAAACATAAACCTTTGTCTTTTAGAAAGTCCAGCTTTTCCCTGTGTGACCTCTTTCCTAATTGTCGACATTGTTCCAATACATGCCCATCCTGTGTACAATACAAACAGGATAAATAATTTGATTTGTCAACAACAGTTAATTCATTTTTGCGAGAAGGCATGTTCCAGCCATCATTAACAGAAACATTGGTGACAAAGCTGTTTCTTTTAAACTGTGACTTTATTGGAGGTTTGCTAGGTCTTATGATTCCCCTGACAGGTTGTAAATCCTGTATGTCTCCAAAAACCGGATCTGAGATGATCTTAATCTGGCGTTCAATAAAAACAACAATATCTCTGAAACGTGCTCTTTGACTAGTTCTCTCAAAAATCTCATTTGCTTTTGTTCTCCATTTTTCTCTTAGTTTAAATGGAAACTTTTGAACCAAGATTTTCATGTTAGCTGGCATGCTTAACTCATCCAAATACTGCAGTTCCTCCATTGCATTGCAGCATTCACGAAGGAACAGTCCAAATGCCTTTAATGCTTTAACATCTTCACCTTTGATGTTGGGCCAGCCAGTGACCTTTTCCATGTAGGCTGCAGTAATATTAAATTCATTGCCAAAATGTTCTTTGAGGAGTTGCTTGGCCACCGCATATCCTCTTTCTGCAGGCATGTGAAGGCAGCTACGTATGAGGTCTCTTGGTTGCCCCCTGGTGTACTGTTCAAGGTAGTACAGACAGTTTCCTTTACAACTGGTCTTTGCTTCCACACAGTGTTCAAAGGCTTTCATGAAGGAGTTGAACTGTAAAGGATCTCCGTCATAGATGGGAATTTCTCGGTGTGGCAGTAACTGGCTTGTTTGCATTTGAACCAGAAGAGCTGTTATATCATTTTGTTGTTTCAACACATTGTAGAGGTCTCCTGTTGGTTGATTTTGATTTGATGAAAACAAAGTGTTTTGAGTGGTAACCTTGGGATCAGAAAAAATAGAAGTTTTATAAGTTTGAACAGCAGGGAGAGCTGTTTGTGACACCAAAGTATTGAAAACAGTGTTGTCCATCTGAGGTGGAATATGCCTTTCATAGGCTGTGGTTAGATCCGACTCAATCCTTTTATCCAGCAACAGTCCAGCATGTTCTTGAAGCTTCTTTGCAGGTTTGGTAACCATCTGTGAAGTTTGTGGAATGAGTAAAGTAGGTTTGATCTTGGGTCTAGCACCTTTTCTCACATATGAATCCATTCCATCAGAATGCTTAGATGTAACGCTGCCTTTAGTGCTGCCCTCTAGCACCATTAGCTTGGCATTAGCAGCAGCTATTTTGGTGTCCATCTCAAGTTGTTCCTTTCTTTTCTTTAACAGGTATTCCTGCTCCTCCAATGCATGCTTCTCCTTTAAAGCAGCTGCACAAGCCAGGAGTGCAGCCCTTTCTGCTTCTGCTTTTATTTGTTCAGAAAGCATTGAAGCTTTGCTGGTTGTTACAGAAGAACCCCTTTGACTCCCAGTTTTTCTAAAAGACCTTAGGGAAACATTTGAAATGCTGTCATGAGGATGAATCTGCAGCTCTTCCTCCATCATGATCATGCCACTTTTTGATTCAGCTTCATTATTGTTTTTACTCTCATTTTCTTTGATTACATCATGCACACCAGCTGAGCACCCTTGAGGCTCAGCCAACCATTTATGAGTAGCAGCAACAAAATCATGAACATTCAACATTTTAGCTTGAAACCATACATCATGCTTCTGTGCTTCATCCACAGGCAATAATCCCAACAAAACCTGGTGTACCTTTTGTGTTTCTTCAGACAAACCCAAAAGCCTTTTAAATTCTACATTAATGTCATTCACACACTCTTTGTCATTTTTCAACACTGTAATAGTTTGTATTAATTTTGTAAGCTTATTTAACTTTGTTTTTCTTTCACTTTCTAAGTTACAGATTTTCAACAACAAAGCTTTGGCTGTTAATTTCACCTGTCTTTTTTCAGTCCCCCACTGAGGATTTTCCTCTTCACCCACAATGTTATTTTGACCCTGATCTAGATCAAAGTTTTCCTCTTCTGCCATAATGGCTGACAGTTTATGAGTTTAGTTCTTCACAAATTGTAGATTTTATATAGATAGAGAGCTCTCTTTTTGTTTTCTAAGCAGTCTTCAGTCTGCTACCAATGCATTGGATTTAAGTTTGGACCTTTGTGTGCACACATAATAAGAATGGCCATTCAAAGATATCAGCGCTGACTCACATACCCCAATGGTGCGTTGGCCGGCATTGATGATCTGCGTCCTGATGTCCGCTGTCGTGGATCTCAGAGGCTCCAATAGCTCGATCCATGCAGCTCCATTCCAGCGTCCGGTGTCGCTCGCTCCTGTGCAGCTCCAGTTCCGACACCAGATGTCCGATCGCCCCTCTGCGGTTCTGACTCCTAATGCCAGGTGACGCCTGGTTGTTCTTCACACCTGTAGCACCGATTCCAACTCCTTGTTCCTCTTCGTCGCTGCGTTTGCTTTGTCCACCGGCTCCAATAGCCTGCTTTGGTGTGGCGTTTACAGCTTTGTGGAACCACAGTGCAGAAGGATCGGTGGATGAGGAAGTTTTCTACCTAAATGTAGCGGCTAAAATCCTATACTTTAGGCTACAGGTTGTTATAGGAGGCGTTGGTCTTACGTGCGCTCAATTAAATTCATAATGCCGATCCTCAGTTTGATTTATAATAAAATCATTTATTATCCAAGCAAATCCATTGTCTTACTGTTTCTGTTTAAATCCAGTCCACATAAATTCGACATCAATCCTTATTTCAAGCACACTAGAAAACTGTTTGCCTCTTCCCATCAACAACACCTGAACAGATTCACACCTGCTCTTAAAGGACAACACCCACCGTGACAGTAACAATTCACCATATTGGAGAATTACTGTAGTATTTTATGAATTTTATTTTCATTTTTGCATTTGGGCCAGGCGAGGGTTAAAAAAAAAAAAAAAACAACCCACTCCCGAAGGAATCCGGAAACCTGGCCGAAAAGTCCCGAAGGGTCATGCCTTTTGTTACATGATCTCCACCCAGAAGGCAGAAGGTAGGAGTGAGTTTCCATGGAGGTTTATGAGAGAGAGTGCGTTAAAACTTTATATTTCCTGGTGCATTTGTGTGTATGGACCAGCGCTCTGATTTTATTTATTATTTATTTTATAACACCGCTGCGGACCTGTTGCTTGATTCATTCTGCCCCTGAGGAGCGAGCCCGCGCGCGGTCTCTGGCTCCTCGTTCCGCTCCGCTGGTCACCTTTGAAGTTCCTCGTGCCGGTGTAATTTGCTCCCTCGAGTGTATGTATCTGCTCTTATCTCTCGTCAGCCTTGTTGCAGCAGCACGGGTCGTGAAGCATGCGCGCGGGCAGAGCAGCTGCGAGGCTGGGTGCCTTTCTCATCACGGGGCGAGAAATGCGGGGCGATGCGGAAATGAATGAATTTGTCGCGATCAAACGAATTAAACTAGTAGTGGATGCTCGCTCAGAATATGATGACATGAGTGAGCGACAGCAGGATTAATCAACAGGCAGCTTTATGGAATATTTAAAAATGCTTCCTTGTTCTTTTCCTCTGCTCGCCTGGAACTCCAAGGCGTCACTTTGGTGACGTGAATGCCCAAGTGAATGCCCATATATGGAGAGGAGCAGATTTTCCCGGAGCTGCATGCTAAAATCTGCTATAAATCATGAAATAACACATTTAGTGTTATTTCTCCACAATATAAGTAAACGCTCCTGTATTATTTTTAAATAAACTAATAAATATTAATGGCGATGCAATTTGAAAACATGGTGGGTGTTGGACTTTAAGTAGCCCATCCCCACTCAGACACTCAGAACTCAAAATGAAATACGCCCCCTGATGGCGATAAACACTGGAAGGATAAATGGCTCCTACAACTCTGATAAAGAGGTTGATCCCAGACGTGTGTTCATGAAGATTCAACACTTTTCTTTCTGCTCTGCTTGAAGATGCACCACAAGCTGCTCATCTTTCATTACATCATCTAGTTTGTGTTGATTAAATACTAATCCTTCTTAAACTACATCAGATGGGTCTAAATTCAGTGAAATATTTACAAGTTGCCATGGGAACACAGAAACTGAATGATGTAGAGCTGAAGAACAGATCCGTTTGAGCTCTTATTTTGAAGAGCAGCAGCTAACGGAAGTGACGTTGCACCAGAAGTTACTCAGTTCTGACGTCAGTGTTTGTTGTTGTGCTCCGTAGCTACGAGCTGAAGGCCTTTTCTCGACTGCTGCTCAAATGAGTTGAAGTGAACGTTAAAGACCGTGTAAAGTGAAATTAAATGTGTGTTTTTATTTTGTCACACGGCATAAATATGTGTTATTAATCACCCATATAAATCTGACTGATTAAAAACATTGATTTCCTTATAAAATTAAGTCTCAAAAATCATGAAAAAACATGATTTTGCCTTGCTCTAGAACGCTGGGGGCGTGTCGCACGTGGGCGTGGTTTCAGCGCAGTACTGCACTCATGTCCTTTTCCTGCCTTGAGCGAGAGACAGACAAGGAGCAGCAGTGAAAACCTGCTCTGTTTTTATCTGAGTTCTGGCCGGTCACCTCGCATGCGGGGTCTGTGTTGGTGATTAAAAAGAGTAATCACGTTGATAAGTTATCTCATCTCTGTGTCAGCAGAGTCACGGCGCTCTCACACACACACACACACAGCTCCATGTAAACAATCCATGTAAACAATCCATGAACAAACGACCCGCTCTTTCCAAACGATGTCAAAACAAACCCAACAGAGTACTCAGTCAGCCCCTCACGCTTGTAGCTGCCTGCAAACTATGAACTGGATTTCCTGAATGTGAGGCGGGTCTTGGTACTCTGGGTTCATGAGACACGCCTCCGTTCAGGAAATCCATTCCATAGTTTGAAGCCAACGTGCATCATGGGTTGGATCGATACGTAAACAAGGCTGGTATCGGTATGTGCCATGAGCATGGTTCCGCTTCTGCTCGGAGGGCGGGCCAGGGTCCATCTTACACGGGCACGGGCCCGTGAGTAGAACCGCCACAGACTTTGGCTTCTCTGAAGACAAACCGCTAAAATATAACGTTTTAAATGGCTAAATTGGACGGATGCCTTTGCATCTTCGTCCATTGTATCAATGTGCGCAGTTGACGGAGTCTGTGTCTGACGTCATAATCGCGCGACGGGAAAATCCATATTTATCAATTAAAAAAAAGGCGCTAATTTTAAACTATTTTTGAGAGGAATTTTAATTAATTTCACATTGTTTTAGCAAAAACGATCAGAGGTCAATCTTAATATATATATATATGTTGTGCCATTTTATGGAAAGTTAAAAGATGATGTCAGTGGAGCTTTAACTACTTTTTTTTTATCCAATAAAAGACAAATGTAAAATTAGTTGTTTGAATCGAGTGTTTGAAAAAAAAAATTAGTTTGAGAAGGGGCAGATAAGATTATTTTCTTCTTCTGCTTCTCAGACTAATTTTTTTTTTTCAAACACTCGATTCAAACAACTAATTTTACATTTGTCGTTTATTGGATAAAAAAAAGTAGTTAATATGCCTGTGGTTAACACATTCTTCTTTTTTTATCCAATAAAAGAGTGTTTGAAAAAAAAAATAGTTTGAGAAGGGGCAGATAAGATTATTTTCTTCGTCTGATTCCTTTCATTTAATGCATTGTTTTATTTCTTGCTGTTTTGTAAATAGTTTTCTTGTGCTTTTTTAATTTGGAATGAATAAAAAATTTAAAAAAAACGTTGTACCATGCGGGATTTGAACCCATGAGTTTTGGGACTGAAGGCAAACGCTTTATCCATTGACCTATCCAGGCACATTAGTTTAGCATTGTCAACTTCTCCTTTAAAAGTGGGCGGTTCGTTCGAACCCCCCGAACCCCCCTTGCCTACGCCACTGAAGAGGGATGTCCAACATGGCCCTCTGACCATCAACAGCACCACAGTGGAGAGAGTGGACAGCACCAAGTTCCTGGGAGTGCAAGTATCAGAGGACCTGTCCTGGAGCAGGAACACTGCATCACTGGCCAAGAAGGCTCACCAGCGCCTCTACTTTCTCCGCAAGCTGAAAAGGGCTGGAGCTTCAACCCCCATCATGTGCACCTTCTACAGGGGTGCCATAGAAAGTGTCCTGACCAGCTGCATCACGGTGTGGTTTGGTGCATGTACTGCATCCTGCCGCAAGAGCCTCCAGCGCATCGTGAGAGCAGCTGAGAAGATTGTCGGCACCTCCTTCCCCTCACTACAGGACTTACACAGCAACCGCCTCACTCGGAAAGCCCTCTGCATGGCAGGTGATCCCACACACCCACTACACAGCTGCTTCAGCCTGCTGCCATCAGGGAGGAGACTGAGGAGTCTCCAGGCTCGAACCAGCAGACTAAATGACAGCTCTGTTCATCAGGCAGTCAGGATGCTTAACTCTCTGCCTGCTCTGCCCTCCCTTCCACTTGTACTGCATTAACACTAAAAACTTTCACACATTACCACACAACACAAAGACTAACACTGGACTCTGTGTCATCAAAACGGGTTAATAATAATAATAATAATTAATTCAATTTATAACGCACTTTTCATTACTGAAAATCTCAAAGTGCTACACATATATTGAATGCTACACACATTCATAAACCGGTGGCGGCAGACTACCATGCAAGGTGCTTTCCAGTCCTACCGGGAGCAACTCTGGGTTAAGTGTCTTGCCCAAGGACACAACGACACATGGTGCGGGTCCCGGGAGTCGAACCGCCAACTTTCCGATCGGGAGACGACTGCCCTTACCACTACGCCACGGCCGCCCAGGGTTATTCACTCAACTCACGGTCATGTGCTCATTCAGTTTGCACTACTTCTCATATTTGCACTAATGTTTGTATTACATTACTGCCTATAGTCATACTACTGTTTACATTCACTGTTTACATTTATTACTACTGTTTACATTCATTACTATTGTTTACATTTATTACTACTGTTTACATTTACACTACTTTTTATATCTACACTACTGCTGATATATATATATTTTTTACTAGCCTTATTGCATATGCCACTTTACCTCTATACCAATATCAACTACCTCATACATATACTGTGTACATTAACTTCATATGCTGCTTTGTCACTCTATTACAAATGTCAATGCCAGAACTTTCATTTTATTTTATAGATATACTTTTTACACTTTTATACTACTATGCAAAAAACTCAGGACAGTATTACACTTTTATTATTTCATTTTATGCTTAACGGGTCATTCACTCAACTCACGGTCATGTGCTCATTCAGTTTGCACTACTTCTCATATTTGCACTAATGTTTGTATTACATTACTGCCTATAGTCATACTACTGTTTACATTTACTGTTGACATTTATTACTACTGTTTACATTTATTACTACTGTTTACATCTAGACTTTTTATATCTACACTACTGCTGATATACAGTATATATTCTTTTTACTAGCCTTATTGCATAATGCCACTTTGTTTCTATACCAATATCAACTACCTCATACATATACTGTGTACATTAACCCCATATGCTGCTTTGTCACTCTTTACAAATGTCAAATGCCAGAACCTTCATTTATTTTATAGATATACTTTTTATACTTTATACTTCGGGACAGTATTACACTCTATTTCATTTTTTGGTGTTGGTGAAACTTTTTATACTTTTATACTACTATGGAAAACTACTATGAAAAAACTCAGGACAGTATTACACTCTATTTCATTTTATGATTACAGGTGGTCCCCGACTTACGAGCGCCCTGACCTACGAGCGTTCGACTTTACGAGATTATCATAATTAATAAAAATATGAAAAAAAAAAAAAATATATTATATTTTTTTTTTTTTTTGGGTTTAAATGTTCTTAATTTCATGTGTTGCAGCTGTGAATGTTTTAAATGGCTTTATATATACGTAAAGTATCATTATTATCATTTTTTTAAATAATTTCGTGCTTTTTTGAACACTGCCGAGACTGGAACTAATGAATGAACTGGTATTCCGGTACTGCCGAAACTGGAACTAATGAATGTAAAATGGCGGAGCCGCCATTTTACATTCATTACTTCCGGTCTCGGTCGGCACTCGGCAGTCGGCTTTTGGAGGACTGTTTCTCCCATAAGAGCATGCCTCATACGGATAAATTAACTGGAAACACTCCCTGAACTCTGTGAATGTCTCAGGACTGGAGCAGCAACCGCGATCGCTCCGCCGAGCGCTCCTACAGCGCCGTGCGAGACCAGCAGCTCATGGTATGAGCTAAGCTAACATGCTAAACCGGACCCCACCAGAGCTGTTGCTTCGACAGCCGGCTTTGTGCGATCAGAGGTCCCTGGAGCTCGCCTCGATGTCGGACTGGAAGCCGAAGACATCGGGGGACAACGAGCTAACTTGGAATAACAAAGCCGACAGCATTTTTGGAGATGCAGATAAACCGGACTGCCCGGAGCTGCGGATTCGGGGGAGCTAATGCTAACAGATGCAGCTGATGGCGGCGCAAGCAGACGGCTTTCGGTAAGTTATTAAAACTTTTTCTGTATGAAGTTAGGATACTAACAGTCCTTTCTGTCTGGACTAGACAGTTGCACTGCACTTTGACTGCACATAGAGCGCGCGGAGGGGGGGGCGAGAGACGACGTGTCTGTCGTGTGAAAACAAAAGGCAGAGAAAAGCACTGTTGTACCAAAAAAACTGTACAGGTATGTGTGTAGTGGGCATGACCTTGTCCACTTTTAAGACACCTGTGTACTTTTGAACTGTCCAGTGATGACCTTTACTGACCTCTCAGTAAAGCAAGACATTTACTACAAAATCATTCATTAAGCTGTAATCTGATAAATATAGTCACCAAAAGAGACTATTTCTATCTTTGATTTTAGGCTGATGTGATCAAAAGAATAACTTTTGTCATTTTCATGATGTGTGCTTTTAAGCTGTGTTATTCTTTAAGAGTTAAACTGTGTTCACTGCTGTGTTAAAGGGAAATCTCGGGTCACAGAGACCCGACTGTTTTGTTTAGAAATAAGAAGACAGTTTAATCCGTTGTTTTTCATGAACAAGGCTCCAGCTTTCTCTGTCTGTTCCTAAACATTTCCCTCTGCTGCTGGCTGTAACCTTGGGTCCTGATAAGACAAGTGAACTCCTCGACTGGTCCTTCCTTAAGTACTAGTCCTAAGTTTTGCTGACACACTTGGGAGTCGGCAAGAGTCTGCAGGAGTCGGCAGAGTCTGCAGAGTTTGGAAGGAACCAGCAGGTTCCTCAGAGTTGCTGGGAGCTTCGAAAGAGATGTGAACCTTCCCAAAGGGCTGTGGTACGCTTGGTCAAGAGCTAACGACCTTCGTCATCCAGCTGGGACTGATAACATGTTGTTATGGGTCCACTTTTAAGGAGCAGAGCTCAAAAACTTTGTTTATTCCTTCCTGGAATAAGTTTATCTTGAAGTCAGAGGCCTGAAGCTGACATATTCTCTGATGACCAAGCGAAAACCAGGAGACGTTGGAAAACGTAAACCAGAACCCTGCTTGAAGGTATTGTACTGGTTCCCACAAGGACCCGTGCATCTGAAAAGCTACAAGGTCTTCCCTCTTACCGGGCTGTCGTCAAAAGGTAAAGAGCTGTTTACAAAACGTACCTGGATTTTAGCAGAAGTCGGAGGAGAAGTGTCACTCTGGTATCATGCTCCCAATTCTTCTTAAATCTTTCCTCCTATTCCTTTTCCCTCTCAATCTAAGCTGGAAACTATTTTAAGCTGAAGAGCCCACAGACTAAATATGTTAACATCCAATATTTATGTCTGTTGTGTTGAATTTAAGTGTGCTGACGTATTAATTTGAAAGAAAGTGAAATCATGTCAATCAAGTGTAATGGTGTTAATTTAGTTGATTCATTTTAAATAAATGATAGTGTCTCTTTGACATATCAAACTAAGTTAACGTCTTTGTCACTTAATGGCTCTGTTTATTTATCCATCATAAAGATCACAGAAATATTGGGTAAACTGAAAAAGAACAGAATCCGTGAATTTACTATTCAATCTGAATAAGTAAATTAATTAAGGTAAAAAGGAGATCAGTATCAAAACTGACCCTCCCCATAACCCCTTACATGTGTTTATAGATGAATGTGTGGTGTAATGTGCTAGCTAACTGCTTGTAAATAAAGTGTTGTGCATGTTTAAGGATCAGCATGTACGCTTGTTCAGTCTCATGTTGATAAACGGGTGTGCGCCGCAGCGCTAGCGTCTTTTTTCTATTTGCGAGCAAAGTTCCGGTTTTACGAGATAGCCACTGCGGGCCGTTCCGATGTACGAATTTTCGGTTTACGAGCAACTCATAAGTACGGAACTCGCTCGTAAGTCGGGGACCACCTGTATGTTTATTAAATGTTGGTGTTTTGGTGTTGGTGAAACTTTTTATACTTTTTTTACTACTATGGAAAACTACTATGCAAAAAAAACTCAGGACAGTACTAAACTTTTATTATTTCATTTTATGCTTGTTTATTAATTGTTTAGTGTTTAAATGGTTACTGTTGCACCGAGGGACTGAGAGAGAAATGCAATTTCAATCCTGTGTATGTCCTGTACATATTGCAGTTCTGACAATAAAGTTGACTTTGACTTTGACTTTGACTTGATGTTTATTAAATGTTTAGTGTTTTAGTGTTGGTGTAACTTTTCATACTTTCATACTACTACTATGCAAAAACTACTATGCAAAAACTCAGGACAGTATTACACTTTTATTATTTCATTTTATGCTTATGTTTATTAAATGTTTTAGTGTTTTAGTGTTTAAATGTTTACTGTTGCACCGAGGGACAGAGAGAAATGCAATTTCAATCCTGTGTATGTCCTGTACATATTGCAGTTTTGACAATAAAGTTGACTTTGACTTTGAAGGACATACAGCGTAAAAATAATTCCGTCCATCCATCCATCCATTTTCTTCCGCATATCCGGGGTCGGGTCGCGGGGGTAGCAGCCTAAGTAGGGAGGCCCAGACTTCCCTCTCCCCAGCCACTTGGAGCAGCTCCTCTGGGGGAATCCCAAGGCGTTCCCAGGCCAGCCGAGAAACATAGTCCCTCCAGCGTATCCTGGGTCTTCCTCTGGGTCTCCTCCCGGTGGGACATGCCCGGAACACCTCACCAGGGAGGCGTCCAGGAGGCATCCTAACCAGATGCCCGAGCCACCTCAACTGGCTCCTCTCGATGTGGAGAAGCAGCGGCTCTACTCCGAGTCCCTCCCGGATGACTGAGCTTCTCACCCTATCTCTAAGGGAGAGTCCAGCCACCCTGCGGAGAAAACTCATTTCAGCCGCTTGTATCCGAGATCTTGTTCTTTCGGTCATAACCCAAAGCTCATGACCATAGATGAGGGTGGGAACGTAGATCGATCGGTAAATTGAGAGCTTTGCCTTTTGACTCAGCTCTCTCTTCACCACGACAGACCGGTACAGCGCCCGCTTCACTGCGGACGCTGCACCTATCCGCCTATCGATCTCACGCTCCAGTTTTCCCTCATTCGTGAACAAGATCCCGAGATACTTAAACTCCTCCACTTGGGTAAGGACCTCCTCCCCGACCCGGAGAGGGCACGCTACCCTTTTCCGGCTCAAGACCATGGCCTCGGATTTGGAGGAACTGATCCTCATCCCGGCCGCATCACATTCAGCTGCAAACCGCTCCAGCGAAAGCTGTAGATCACGAGCTGATGAAGCCAATAGGACCACATCATCTGCAAAAAACAGAGAAGCGATTCTAAGGCCACCAAAACGGATCCTCTCAACACCTTGGCTGCGCCTAGAAATTCTGTCCATAAAAGTTATAAACAGAATCGGTGACAAAGGGCAACCTTGGCGGAGTCCAACTCTCACCGGAAACGAGCCTGACTTACTGCCGGCAATGCGGACCAAGCTCTGACACCGGTCGTACAGGGACCTAACAGCCCATATCAATGGGCCTGGTACCCCATACTCCCGGAGTACCCGCCACAGAACCCCCCGAGGGACGCGGTCGAATGCCTTTTCCAAGTCTACAAAGCACATGTAAACTGGTTGGGCAAACTCCCACGCACCCTCCAGGACCCTGTTGAGGGTGTAGAGCTGGTCTAGTGTTCCACGACCAGGACGAAAACCACACTGCTCCTCCTGAATCCGAGGTTCGACTATCCGACGGACCCTCCTCTCCAGAACCCCTGAATAGACCTTACCAGGGAGGCTTAAGAGTGTGATCCCTCTATAGTTGGAACACACCCTACGGTCCCCCTTTTTGAATAGGGGAACCACCACCCCAGTCTGCCAATCCAAGGGAACTGCCCCCGATGTCCACGCGATATTGCAGAGTCGCGTAAGCCAACACAACCCCACAACATCCAGAGCCCTAAGGAACTCAGGACGAATCTCATCCACCCCCGGAGCCTTGCCACCGCGGAGCTTTTTAACCACCTCGGCGACCTCAGCACCAGAGATTGGAGAGCCCGACCCAAAGTCCCCAGGCTCCGCTTCCTCAGTGGAAGACGTGCCAGTAGGATTGAGGAGGTCTTCGAAGTATTCCGCCCACCGACTCACAACATCCCGAGTTGAGGTCAACAGCACGCCATCCCCACCATAAATGGTGTTGGTCGCGTACCGCTTTCCCCCCCTGAGACGCCGGATGGTGGACCAGAATCGCCTCGAAGCCGTACGGAAGTCATTCTCCATGGCCTCTCCGAACTCCTCCCACGCCCGAGTTTTTGCCTCAGCAACCACCCGAGCCGCATGCCGCTTGGACTGCCGGTACCTATCTGCTGCTTCCGGGGTCCCACAGGCCAAAAAGGCCCAATAGGACTCCTTCTTCAGCTTGACAGCATCCCTCACCGCCGGTGTCCACCACCGGGTTCGAGGGTTGCCACCACGACAGGCACCAACAACCTTGCGGCCACAACTCCGATAAGCTGCCTCGACAATAGAGGCGCGAAACATGGCCCACTCGGGCTCAATGTCCCCCGCCTCCCTCGGAACGTGTTCAAAGCTCTCCCGGAGGTGGGAGTTAAAGCTCCGTCTTACGGGAGACTCTGCCAGACGTTCCCAGCAGACCCTCACAATACGTTTGGGTCTGCCAGGTCTGACCGGCATCCTCCCCCACCATCGGAGCCAACTCACCACCAGGTTGGCTGGAAGTGTCGATACAAGCAGGTTCTGCATGTTTTTGTCATTTAAAGCTGAGGGATTGTTATTCGTTTCAACTCTGTTACACGCTGTTGGATGCATTCAGGTGAGGTTTTTGTCAGTCCGTGGTCTGTGGGGGTTCTGGTCCTATTCGGTCACGCAGACTCCTGTACAAAGCTTTGTTTGACCGCCGAGTCAAAAGCCTGAAAGCTAATTTAACATCTACAAGATTGCTGTTGTGGTATTTTACATTTTAGAGCAGGTCAAAGAAGCATATTACTGTTAGAACGTAGTCGGATAGTGGTTCTGTTCAGACCCGAGTTTCTGATCCACGAAAAAGTGGACCAGAACCGACCTTGACGCGCTCCGAGAGAGTCCGTGTTTGTTCAAACAGCTGCAGTGCTGTGTTACTAAGCGTAACTAAGTTTGCCTGTCTAGATGTGCGCGCCGCATGTTTCAGAATTTTGGGAAGTTAAATTGTAGCGTTTGAGTTGTTTTAAGAGTCTATGAAGTTGTGGTCTGCTGTGCAAGCTAACGTTAAGCAACGTGTTCTACATGTTTGTTTATGAGCTGTGATTGGATGAAACGAGTACTGTGTGCTGTCAATCACTCATGTAGCGAACGCTGATTCGCTGTTGTGTGCTGTCAATCACTCTTGTGGCGAACGCTGATTCGCTGTTGTGAGCTGTCAATCACGTCGCACGCCGTTGCGACCAGCCCACTTTGTCGTCATTTCCGGCGCTACATTGGTCGAAGGTAAGAAACTACATTCGCCATTAATGCTTGGAGAATGAACTACATATGCTGTGATTGATTTGTTGACGTCACGTATGTTGTAGCGAGCTCCGCCTCGCTCACGTACGAAGCTGGTGACGCGCTACGCACGCTGCGTTGGCCCGCCCATTCTTGTCGTCATTTCCTGATGCACATTGAGTGACAATCAGTCACATTCACACACACACAGAACAAACGGAGATTTCACTGAGAGTTTAAAAACTCATTTAAAGCCATCTAAACTGTCTTACAACATATATTTGTCTCTGACAAGACCGCAGTTCGAGCGTTTATCACGAACATACTAGAAACTAACTATAAAAGGTAGTTTTCAGTTAAATACTGAATGAAATAAATCAGTCTCCACGTGATAAATATACTCAAAGCTGCCCCCTGTTGGTTAAAAGACGTTGACAGATGAGTTTTCTCAAAAAACATCATAAAAAAAGTCAGCATTTTTATGGAGAAATTACCCATCCATCCATCCATCCATCCATTTTCTTCCGCTTATCCGGGGTCGGGTCGCGGGGGTAGCAGCCTAAGTAGGGAGGCCCAGACTTCCCTCTCCCCAGCCACTTGGAGCAGCTCCTCTGGGGGAATCCCAAGGCGTTCCCAGGCCAGCCGAGAAACATAGTCCCTCCAGCGTATCCTGGGTCTTCCTCTGGGTCTCCTCCCGGTGGGACATGCCCGGAACACCTCACCAGGGAGGCGTCCAGGAGGCATCCTAACCAGATGCCCGAGCCACCTCAACTGGCTCCTCTCGATGTGGAGAAGCAGCGGCTCTACTCCGAGTCCCTCCCGGATGACTGAGCTTCTCACCCTATCTCTAAGGGAGAGTCCAGCCACCCTGCGGAGAAAACTCATTTCAGCCGCTTGTATCCGAGATCTTGTTCTTTCGGTCATAACCCAAAGCTCATGACCATAGATGAGGGTGGGAACGTAGATCGATCGGTAAATTGAGAGCTTTGCCTTTTGACTCAGCTCTCTCTTCACCACGACAGACCGGTACAGCGCCCGCTTCACTGCGGACGCTGCACCTATCCGCCTATCGATCTCACGCTCCAGTTTTCCCTCATTCGTGAACAAGATCCCGAGATACTTAAACTCCTCCACTTGGGGCAGGACCTCCTCCCCGACCCGGAGAGGGCACGCTACCCTTTTCCGGCTCAAGACCATGGCCTCGGATTTGGAGGAACTGATCCTCATCCCGGCCGCATCGCATTCAGCTGCAAACCGCTCCAGTGAAAGCTGTAGATCACGAGCTGATGAAGCCAATAGGACCACATCATCTGCAAAAAACAGAGAAGCGATTCTAAGGCCACCAAAACGGATCCTCTCAACACCTTGGCTGCGCCTAGAAATTCTGTCCATAAAAGTTATAAACAGAATCGGTGACAAAGGGCAACCTTGGCGGAGTCCAACTCTCACCGGAAACGAGCCTGACTTACTGCCGGCAATGCGGACCAAGCTCTGACACCGGTCGTACAGGGACCTAACAGCCCATATCAATGGGCCTGGTACCCCATACTCCCGGAGTACCCGCCACAGAACCCCCCGAGGGACGCGGTCGAATGCCTTTTCCAAGTCTACAAAGCACATGTAAACTGGTTGGGCAAACTCCCACGCACCCTCCAGGACCCTGTTGAGGGTGTAGAGCTGGTCTAGTGTTCCACGACCAGGACGAAAACCACACTGCTCCTCCTGAATCCGAGGTTCGACTATCCGACGGACCCTCCTCTCCAGAACCCCTGAATAGACCTTACCAGGGAGGCTTAAGAGTGTGATCCCTCTATAGTTGGAACACACCCTACGGTGTGTGTGTTACCGGAGAAATTACCAGCTTTTTAATTTTGTTCTGTACACAAACAAAAACTCCTGTTTATTCTAAATACAAATTTTAGAATAACAGAGGTACAGACAAACAATTTATGCTCATTTTAAATACTGAAGAGATTTAAAATAACACTCAAAAGGGAATTTTTATTTGATTTTCAAATTAAATTAAAAAAAAAAATGATGGAGGACACACATTTCCACATTATGCTCTTCACGTCTCTGAATTTTAAACAGAATTAGTACACATCTGTACATTTTTGGTTAAAAATAGCATTTTTAACGTTTTTCTGTGTAAAATTAATGACTCCAGTTTATTTTAAATACAAAATTTAAAATAAACAGAAAGCATCTGCTGACTTGATTTTCACAAAAAATCAAAACAAAGATAGCAGAACAACTTTGGACATGTCACAAGACAACAAATTAATAAAAATCACTGATTTTTATTTGGAATAACATCTGTAATGTTATGTTGAGCATACAAAAACTCCAGTTTATTTTAAATAAAAAAATATTTAAAATAACAAACAAGTAATCCTATTTTCACTCCTGATAACTGTCAAAATACAGCAAAACAGTTTAGCCAAACTGCAATACATCTTTTTTAAGGCATGATGGAGCAGCATCCTGGGAACATTTTAGTGTGAATATTGCATTTATTTCAAATCTTTTAAATAGCGTTTGAGTAAGTAAAACGAAAATCATGCTTGGGTTAGTTAGTAACTGTTGTTAAAAATAAGAAGTTAACACTGCAAGAAGGCATTTAACTTTTACAATTCATTTAAGGGTAAATCCTGAAAGAGGGTGCCTATGAATAGAAATACTTATTACACAGTGAAACACTTGAACCAGACAGCTGATTAGTTTGATTGACTCAGTGCTGCATTAAAAGTGAAGATTTATTTGCACACATTAAAATTCGAACTGTCTTATTGTTTTTCACAAAAATCAAGACAAGGATGGAAGTTCAAGACGGTACGCGTCCAAGGCTCATACAGTATGTGCCTCTAGAAGACTCATACATCAGAGGGTACCAAGAAGGACCCCGAAGCCGAGAACTTGCTCCCCCTGCACCTTGCACAGAGGAAAAATCTTTCTCATTGTGTGGTGACTACTCAGCTGCCCGAAATGTCTTGCAGAGAAACGATGAAAATCCATTTCTTTTCTTTGCCAGAATTTTGGAGGCGTATATAGGTGACAAAATGGAACCTGACCTGGAAGAGCAGACGCTTATCAAATCCGTTTTCAGGGATAATCTAATCCCTGATATTAGATTCAAGTTGCCATGGAACTTGGCCTGGGGTGATTTAGAAGTAACACCTTTGTATGAAATAGTACAGTGTGCTACGGATGTCTTTGCAGCTAACATGCAAGCCAAAACACCCTTACAGGTGTCCCCGAATGAAGCGGTCAAATCCCACTCGCTGGAGCTGGTAGGGACAAGTTCATCAACTCCCTCTCCTAACGAAGGCGAAAAGAAACAGATCCGCTGGAGAAAGAACCCAAGGCGGCTCAAACTGAAGGACCAGGTGGGTGAAAACCAAGGTCTACCGGTGGGTGAAAACCAAGGTCTACCGGTGGGTGAACTTCAAAAAGAATTGAAGTATGAGGACCTAAACTCGTGTAACAATGAGTGGGCCCAAGAGAAACCCCCGAGCCTCGGAACTGCACCTCCCGCGCCTCGAACAGAACAGTTCAAGACAGGCAAAGAGTCACGAATGTCCCGGAATAATGGCCCAACACCTCTATGCTCGGAAGAGACAGAGGAAGTAAGTAGTTTGTCAGTAGATTTGAATGTTACTGTGCTTGACCAACCTGATACAATGAGTGGCGTTATCGTTGATAATGACACTATCAACATTGACCAACCTGGAGCGATGTGTAGCATTGTCTTTCACAAAGACTCAGAGCACACAAATAACTCAGCGTACACTACTTCTGACATTGCCATGGATGTTGACAGCAAACCAACTGCTGATAGTCAACAACATCCTGAAGGTCATGATGCTGACAGCCAACAAGATGCTGACAGTAAACAAGATTACACAGCCAGAGTCACACGTGAACAGATACGTGGACCAAGACCTGTGAGGTTTCTGTGTAACTTTATACAAAGGGGGGTGGCTAAGAAAGCTTACCTGCCTATCACACTGGAAGGTGTCCTTGAGCGTGAAGCCCTCCTGGATGGCAGTTCTGATATAACTATTATGTCGGCCAAGCTGTTCGAGGAGCTGAGGACCGCCGCTAACGGTGTTGACAGGCAAATACCCTTTGAGAAATGTGCTATTGAGCTACAGGGTCTCGCAGAGACGAGAACAACCCTAACAGCTATGGCTATGGTTCACATGCAGATTGGCGAAATGACACTACGCCACCCGGTGTACGTGTCTAAACTTGACTCATTCCCATTTTTGGTTGGCCAAGATTTTATAAACCGCTTCAACGCGATTATAGATTATGGTCGACGGAAAATGTGGAGCACAGTGAGAAAACCCCTGCCAATAAAAGTGCCTCCTAGTTGTGATACAGACTGCCTAACCGCAGGTACCGCAGAGGACACAAGGGACTGCTCATCCGAGGACGAGAGCCCGGTAAGTGAACCTTCAACTACAGGTGAGACAGAAGAGACCCAAAAGTTGGACCAAACTCTGGCCCAACAAGAGAACCTCCTCTGTGAGCTGACACATTCAGCACTCCCTGACCACTGCCTACCACAGGTAGTGAAAGGTGTTGAGATCCAAGGATCCCACACCGAAGACGCTGTACTGTCCTCTGAGACAGGTAATTCGGCAATCAACCAAGCTTTCAATGAAACCTTGGTTCAAGGGCATCTGAGTCCAGAAAATGACAGTCAACCAAACGCTGACAGTCACTTGGACATCATTGTTGCAGATTACGAGGACCCCTCATCAGACAAGAAGGGGGCAAACTCACATTACCTACCACAGGTAGAGAAAGGTGTGGAGATCCAAGGACCCCACACCGAGGTTGCTGTACTGTCCCCTGGGACAGGTAAATCGGCTATCAGCCAAGCTTTCGATGAAACCTTGGTTCAGGAACATTTGTGTCTAGAACTAGTCAGAAATGACATAGTTTTTACAGACTCAAAGAGCCCCTCTTCAGTCAAGAAGTGGGAAGACACACACAACGACAGTGACCCGTCGCAGTCTGTACAATCAGACACACCTGCGACTGCGCCGACAGTTGTGACACACCTGAATTACACGGAAAGAGGTAAACGTAAGAAGATACGTTGGCCAAATCCTAAACGATTCCTGTGTACCGTCTTCTCTCAGCTGCGCGAACAGCTTAAACTAAACGGTGGCATCCTAACTTGTGCCCATGGACGGACGTCCTCACCTGTGATCGTGGTCCCCCATGACCAAAGGGGGGTGATGTTAGGCCATGCCAAAGACAAAGATTTGAATGTACACCTCAGAAACACTTTTGCTTTCGCCCAGAAAAACCTGGAAAGATCCGCTGAAGGACGTAAGGCGTACTATGACCAGAAGGCCTCTCACAATGAACTCCAAGTGGGAGACAGAGTCTGGTACTATACGTTCGCTCCAGCAACCGGGAAAGGAGGGTCCGAGACCGGAACTCTCGCCCGCAAACTAATGCCCAGGTGGACTGGACCTCATCTGATAACAGACAAAGTGTCCTCAGTCGTCTACGAAATCAAAATCAGCAAAGGCCGCAAAGAGCCAATTGCTAAATGGGTACATCGAAATCAGATCAAACCTTACAAGGCGTTCAATGACTCCACAAAAGACAAAGATCTCACAAACTCACCGACTTCATGGGATAATAAGGTCGTCCAAACACAAGTTAGTAAATAAACTAATCAGGTTTAAACTACCATATTTCCCACCCTATAAGTCGCATTGTCCAATTTGAACTTAGAAACGCTAAGCCTAAAACCCACAACAAAAAACTAACCTTAACAACCGTTTAAATCCACGAGATTTAATTTGACCTCGGTCATAAAGTTGAGACCTGTTTTTCTTGTGTGTTGCACTTTGGAATCTGACGACAAGAGTGTGTCGAAGCAGTGAAACGTTGTTTCCTTGTTGTTTAGTCATTACTGTTGTCATTAGTTGAGATATTGTTTGGTTCTGAACACTCCCAGCCAAAAAGGTTTTGTATTAACATTGGTTAATGAATGATATGGATTTAACTATGCCAACATGCAGTTCGTTTTGTTAAATCTCAATCGTCGAAGAGTCAATGTAGTTTAAAGCTACTCAAGGTACCATAAACTACACTGGTCTCACAATTTCTAAATTGAACCGATTCGATCGTTTCTATTCTAGATTATCTATTCATTTTGATGAGTCTCGCCATAGACTTCAAAATTTATTAGGAATACCAAATCCTACGTCGTTCGTCTAAAAGACAACAGACATTTAGATCAAACTATATTTCATTTTTTATTTTAGTTTAACCTAAACTAAGTAATGAATGGAGGAATAGTTTGGAATTAGAGGCCTTCGTTACAGAAGCCCTCCAAAATTTTATAGGTACGATCCCTATATCTAATTTTGCAGAATTGATCCACCCCTTAATTGGTAAGTGTAGCTGATCTAAACCATGATAGCTTACATACCAGGTGCATATAGGTAAGGCTTAATGTAAAATCCCAATCATAAGCCCACCTTAAAAACCACATAATTGCATGACACATAGAACCAGAGTGGCACTGACTGGAAACCAACCAGCCAACAACCTTCGATGTGGGGACCTGCAGCTCCAACGCTTGGTCTTCAACCTTCATCCAAGGGTCGCCTCCTCTGCGTCAATCGAGGGATCCCCTCTACATGCTGATTATGAAAACAATTGTTGCTGATCAATCAACAAAACTAATCGTTGTGGAATTACCGCTGTGGATTATAAGACTTTGCTTTCCAAGGGATCACAGACTTTGTTTTCCAAGAGTTAACAGACTTTGTTTTCCAAAGGATTAAAAGCTTTTCGCAATGGGATTACCTCCGAACAGTATGGAATTTCCAAAAACTTTATGGGATTATAATTTTTGATTTTTCTTTTCCACTTGCTGGATTACTTCAAGATCAAAGACAGTTCAAGGTTTCCTTTCGTGTTGGACCCCATCCCCAAGGACTGGCGATGGCTTCCAAAAGGGGGGAGATGTAGTGGGCATGACCTTGTCCACTTTTAAGACACCTGTGTACTTTTGAACTGTCCAGTGATGACCTTTACTGACCTCTCAGTAAAGCAAGACATTTACTACAAAATCATTCATTTAGCTGTAATCTGATAAATATAGTCACCAAAAGAGACTATTTCTATCTTTGATTTTATTCTAATGTGATCAAAATCAGCTGCACCTGTTGCTGCACTCTTTATAAACCAGACTCTCACACTAGGTCTTTGCCAGATAGTTGAAAGCAGTCCTCTGTAAATAAATATCACGTGCCCGTTCCTGTCCTATTTTCTGGTTCTCGTATCCTCGCCTCCTCTGATCTCCTGGTTTTAACTCCATGCCTGACTGACTCCATGCCGCCGGTTCTGCCCTTCTTGGATTTGTCTATTACTGGATTAATGATTTGGATCTATCGCTTGTTGGATTATGTCAGGGACTCGACACTGCAGCCAGCTGTCCACCCTCACAGGAATCAGCCCATCCTGCAGCTCTGCCCAGGAGGAACGACTCAAGACACTGAAACCCCCTTCACTCATGAGACGGTTAGTGGTTTTTCCCCTCATTGACTTTTTACTCCTCATTATTCATCAGCTGGACCACTAACCGTTCTCTTCCTGCTTACAGACTCGTTCCAGCCCAAGGGGTCCTGTTCTCCGGCACCAGAACCAGTCTTTAAACCCTGTAAATTGATTTTTTTTCACTAGAAGTGTTATTTCCACTATTTTTCTGCTGTGGTGATTTTGGTCCGGTTCAATGGGGATTCGTTACAGGATCTTATTGAGGCCCTCTCCAAAGCCACCCAACTAGTGCCCCTTTTCCATTAGTAATGGTACAGCACGGTTCGACTCGACTCGGCACGGTTCCGAGGCTTTTCCACTAGAAACGGTTCATAGAACTGGTCCCTTTTTTCATTACCTTTTTTTCTGGGGTTCCAGGCGGGCCAAACCGGCAGCAAAATGTGACGTCAAAACACTGTCGGTCACTGATTGGTCAAGGGGCGGAGTCACTGGCTGTTTGAGAAACTTTTCACATCAACAAGATCCGTCATTTGTATAACTCAAACTTGAGGAGCGACTGGTCTATTTTTAAGATTTTAAAAACAGCAATGACAACACCGTGGTCTAATGCTGAAGTGCAGGCGTTTTTTTGTTTTTTGTGCTTGGTGGCCAACGACAAAATTCAGAGCGAGCTAGATGGAGCTCCACCGGTCACCATGGAAGATCCTCCATGCTGCCGACCCGGGTCTCGGGCTCCGGTTCCCAGCCTTAAGTTAAGGTAAGGTAAGGTTAGGTAAAGTAAAACTTTATTGATCAGGCAGGAAATTGTTGTACCAGAGTTTCAGTATAAAGGAACATACACAAGGAATCACACAAGATATAAAACAATAGAGAATATTAAAAAAATCCCATATATCACATAAGCCCGCATATTTTTGTAGTGGGTATACCAAGTACACCGGTTAGTACAATGTAATCATGAATTTATTTTGATTTTTTAAAGGGGACCACATATAGGTCTTTAAAAAAAATTATGTTGACTTCCGGGCTGACGTGGAACAAGATGGCAGCATAGAGTGAGAGCTCCCAAGTGGAAGAGAAAAAAGAAACCTCCCAAATATAATGTAAAGAAATATAAACTCTTTTTTTTTTAACGAAATGAGTGGAGGACGTAAGAGAATAATAACGAGAAAAATGAACAAAGACCAAGAAGATCAAGATTCAAGAGCCTGAAATGAAACAGGTGGGTCCAGAAAATGGCGACTCCAAACAAATTACCACGCTGTTGGAGGGACTCTCAAAAGAAATATGGGACCTCAAAGGAGGAATTAAGGAGGACTTCACAAAATTCAAAGAAGAATTTAAAGAAGAGATGAAACGGGAGTTCACTGGATTTAAAGAAGAAATTGTAAAAAAAGTTGCGCAGAATGTCTCAGATTTACAGCAACAGCGACAGGACCTCACAGAGGCGCAAAGTCGGATCTCAGAGCTGGAGGAGTGGAACACGGAGGCGAAGGAGGCCATTCTGAATCTCTTCAAACAGCAAACCAAACTTCAGGAGAAGCTGACTGCAGTCGAAGGACACGGAAGACGCTCTAATTTGAGAATTTACAATCTGGCCGAACAAGACGGTGAATCTGTGCAAGAGCGGGTGGACGCGCTTCTGCGCCGAGAGCTGGAACTGCCGGAGGGAACAGATCTACAAATACAGCGCGCGCACAGAAGCACCGGGAAGAAACCACCGCAGGGAGCAACTCCGAGGTCTATAGTGGTCAACTTTCTGAAGTATGAAACCAAAGAAAACATCTTGGCCAAAGTCTGGAAAAAAAAAAGATTCAAGTTGAAGGGAAGCAGATATTTTTTGATCACGACTACCCCGCGGAGGTGATGAAGAAACGCAAGTCTTACTCTGAGATTAAAAAGAAGCTGAAAGAGGAAAAGATTCGCTTCCAGACGCCACTGACGAGGATACGAATCCACTGGTCGGATGGGATCATGACGTATGACAACGCGGAGGACGCAGCACGAGACATGAGGAGACGAGGGCTGGAGACACAGGAGGAGGACAGCAGCGGACCATCGTTGGAGGAGAGGATCAGGAATGTGTTGCCATGGCAACGCGTTGGAATGAAGCGCACGGAGGGAGAGACCGCAGCTGCAGAGGGACCGAGTCAAGATGCTGGAAGCCGAGCGAGGGCCAGGCTGCAGGAGTTTAAAAGATGAAGAAACTTTGTTCATAAGAGAAACGGAGAGGGGGACGTGAGGGGGAGACACGGAGGTAACAAGCTTTTCCTGTCTGTAATCCAAAGTAAAAAAAAGAAAAAGAAACAGGGGGTTGGTTGAACAGAGTTATTAAAATAAAGACATGACTTAATAAGTTAACTGTTATAGTTATTTAAAGGAAAATAATTATACGTTTATTTGACTCTTAAGAAATATGTTTATGTTATAATTTAATTGCCAGCCTCTCTTATTTTAAATACAACAGATGGGACATCTTAAGACAGACTTATTTGAGAAATTATAACACCCTTACCTCCACCCCCCCCCCTCCTATTTATTATTATTTCTTATATAAAACAGATTTCTCTAATATTTATATAGAAATCGACAGGGAGATCTGTTAAAACAGTGACTGTTGGACTTACCTAGTAGGATGGGGACACCTGTTTTAGGTTTACCTCAAATCGCTAGGGGGGGCCCTTTGTACACAACAGGCTACCCCCCACCCTTCCCAACAGGAGGACAGGGCCTCAGGGGAATAAGGCCCATTTTGGTCAGGGAGTTCAGTTTTTTTTTAGTTTAAGTTTTTTTTGGGGGAAAAGGTTAGTAGTATTGCAATGGAGAAGTTGAGAAATATTTTAAGGGATATAAACAATGGAAAATAATGAAATAATGGTGGTGTCATTGAACGTTAACGGCCTAAATAATGTCAAGAAAAGAAATAAAGTCTTAACTAAGTTTAGAAAAGAGAAGATGTCACGTTCAGCGGCCCCGCTGACCCATTGGCCCCTGACCCATTAGGCCCCGCTGGGCCCCGCTGACCCTTTAGGCCCCTGTCACGTTTAGCGGCCCCGCTGACCCATTGGCCCCTGACCCATTAGGCCCCGCTGACCCTTTAGGCCCCTGACCCATTAGGCCCCGCTGACCCTTTAGGCCCCGCTGGCTGATCCCTTAGCCTGACCCGCTCCTGACCCTTCCTATTTGTCCTGACCCGCTCCCTTTAGCCTGACCCTCTCCCTTAGCCTGACCCTTCCTCTGCCCCTGACTCCCTTCTGTCTGTCATAGTTTTTGCCCCTTCTGTCCGCCCTCTCCCTTAGCCTGACCCTTCCCTGCTCCTGTCTTCTGACCCTTCCTATTTTGCCTGTCACCCTCCTCTGCTCCTGCCTCTGCTCCAGTCCTCTGACCCTTCCTATTTAGTTCATCCCAGTAATGCCTGTCACCCTCCTCTGCTCCTGTCTTCTGACCCTTCCTATTATGCTCTTTGTTCTTCTGCCCTTCTGACTTCTGTTCTGTTCCTTGTGATTTGTTTCTGCTCCTCATGTCATTGTTTTTTCCTACTGTTTTGCTTTTCAGCTCATCTGCTCATTTCTACTCATCCTTCTGCTCATGCCCTCTTGTCTTGTTTTTACTTTGTTTCTGTCCTTTCTTTTCACTTCAGCTCATCTGCTCATTTCTACTTGTTCCTTCTGCTCATGCCCTGCCCTCCTGTCAATCAACAGTTCACCACACCCCCTCAGCCTTAGCAATCACTTTCATTCCTTACACCTGTTCTGCCCTGCATTTAGTCTCCAGTGATCCCCTTCCAACCTGCTCAGTCATTGTTGTTGAATCTTTGGTTCCAGCTCTGGTCACAGACATCACGGTCCTCTGTTTTTGCCTGCCTGCCTAAAGTCTTTGTTAGAAAGTTTTGCCGCCACGCCGGCTTTTGTTTTTGTGTTGTTTAAAAATAAATGTTTTATTTTTGAAATACATCTCCTGCTTCAATCATCTTGCCTACACTTTGGGTTCACACCTACGGATCGTGACAGAATGACTGAGCCAACTGAACCCAATGGTAAGATGATTACCTTATTCGAGTTTTTTGTCCGTGAGGCTGAGAAGACTCCCCGGAGGGAGAGAGAGGAGGAGAGGAGAGACCTGTTCAGGGGAACCCGCCTGGCTATAAAGCCCGTTTCGTCCTGTCCACCTCAGTGGCTTCATGAGGAACCTTCAGAGGAGGAACCAGACACTGATGAGGAGTACTGGTTCCCCTCTGCTCCAAGCCCACGCCACCGAAGGCAGAGGAGTCGACGACGGTCTCAGCTCGGCTCTCGCTCTCAGGAGGAGCGTGGGGGGATGTTGCTTGAGGGGCAATTCAGCCCTGATTCACCAGAGGTGCAGGAACATTGGCAGGCTTATGTGGAGGCGAGGTACCTGCGTCCACCACCTGCTGCAGCTTTGGCACCTCCACCTCCCACCTGTCCCACTTCTCGCCGCCGCAGAAGGAGAGGTCGCCGTGAAACCCAAACCGTCTCTCTGTCTGAGCCACCCATCCCTGCTCCTGAGGCTCCTCAGACCTCGACGTTGCCCGCTGCCACCGCAGCGGCCCCACAGACCTCCATGATGCCCGCTGCCGTCGCAGGGGTCCCACAGACCTCCATGATGCCCGCTGCCGTCGCAGGGGTCCCACAGACCTCCATGATGCCCGCTGCCCGCAGGGGCTCCACAGACCTCCATGACGCCCGCTGCCGCCGCAGGGGCTCCACAGACCTCCATGACGCCCGCTGCCGCCGCAGGGGCTCCACAGACCTCCATGATGCCCGCTGCCGCCGCAGGGGCTCCACAGACTTCCATGATGCCCGCTGCCGCCGCAGGGGCTCCACAGACCTCCATGATGCCTGCTGCCGCCGCAGAGGCCACTGTTATCCAACAGTTCGAACAGATCGAGAGACTACTGGCCTCCTTATTGTCCACTGCTGTGCCTAAGATCTTCACGTCGGCTGCTGAGGAGGAGGCCCCACAGCTCTTCACGTCGGCTGCTGAGGAGGAGGCCCCACAGCTCTTCACGTCGGCTGCTGAGGAGGAGGCCCCACAGCTCTTCACGTCGGCTGCTGAGGAGGAGGCCCCACAGCTCTTCACGTCGGCTGCTGAGGAGGAGGCCCCGAGGCCCCACAGCTCTTCACGTCGGCTGCTGAGGAGGAGGCCCCGCAGCTCTTCACGTCGGCTGCTGAGGAGGAGGCCCGCAGCTCTTCACGTCGGCTGCTGAAGAGGAGGGCCCACAGCTCTGTGCCATGGGTTCTGATCCTGTCACTGAGGCCTCATCATTGGCACCCAACCACGCATCGGCTGCGGCAGGACTCCCATCTGGCCCAGCAGCTGCCAGCACCTCCCTCTCTGGCCCAGCAGCTGCCAGCTCCGCCCCTTCTGGCCCAGCAGCAAGCCTCCAGGCCTCCTCCTCCTGCCCGACTCATTGATGGCTCTCCTGCCTACACCGTCAACCGTATCATGCGTTCTCGACGCTGGGGACGGGGTGTCCAGTACCTCATTGACTGGGAGGGTTATGGCCCTGAGGAACGTTCGTGGGTGCCTGCTCGCCACGTCTTGGACAAGCCGCTCGTCGCCCGGTTCCACCGGGATCACCCTGATCAGCCTGGTGGTCCGTCAGGAGCCGGACCTTGAGAGGGGGGTACTGTCATGATCCACGTTCTGTCTGTTTGTCATGTCATGTTCACAGCAAACACATCATTGTTCCCTCCTCCCACATGCCCAATGCCTCATTAACGATCATTGCACTCACCTGTTTGTTCCTGTATTTAAGCCCCACGTCCACAGTCATTCCTTGCCAGATTTATGAACGGTTTTGCCTAGTAGTTATCCAGCGCCCATGTCTTGTCCTGTCTTGCTTGCTACGACTCTGTTTTGGTTTTTTGGTCTCACGTCTCTCGCCTCAGCCCCTATTGGTACTGTCTCGGACTCTGCTTCCCTGGTTTTGATCCCTGCACACGCTACTGGACTTCGCCCTCCTGCCTCTCCCCTTATCGGACCTGTTCAGCCATCTGCCTCACGGAAACGGACCCAAGACTGCCTTTCACGACCACGAGTAAAGCCTGCCTCTTTCAACATTATTCGCCTCTCTGCCAATCTGTGTATGACCTCGCTTCGAACCAAGGAAAACCCCCTTCGTGTAAAAGTCCGCACGAAGGACCAACGTAAACAAGGAAGTAAATCCAGACTACGTCACTACCGGCCTACGTCATCAAGGAATTCCCTTCTGATCGGAAACAGCATAAAAAGGTTAGTGTTTTTATTTAAGACAAAAACATCTACCTTTTTAAGCCCTGCCACTAATATTATAATTTCTTGTGCAGAACTCAAGTTACCAGTGACGATCAGGACCCATTCCAGCTTCCTGTTTCTTAATAAAATTGTTAAAACTTTTCCAGTGTTCGGTTTATTAGTGAAACTCAAAAACACGGTCTTGACATTAAATCTGGCCAAACAGAGTTTCACTACGACACTGGTTAACAATTTTGAAGAAAAACTATCTGATCAGTCAATTTACCAGTTTACAACCTGTCTCTCACCTCATTCTAATTCTAGAACTGAGTATCTGGCGCCATCTGTCGGACTGACCCAGTCATCACAGGTCATGGCTTCCAAGGAACCTAGACTGACGCCTCCTGAGGTTTTTTCTGGTGACTCAACGCAGTGTAGACCATTTCTGACTCAATGTGAAATACAATTTGAACTACAACCCTCTGCTTTTCCATCTGAACGTTCAAAAGTGGCCTATGTCATCTCCTTATTATCTGGTAAAGCTAAAATTTGGGGCACAGCTGAATGGGCAAGAAACTCTTTGATCTGTTATAAATACAGAGACTTTTCTGCTGAACTAATGAGAGTTTTCAGTCATGTTCTTCCCACTCAAGAGTCAACCAGAGGACTTTTAAAATTACGTCAAGGCAACCGCAGAGTCTCTGAGCTAATCATAGAGTTTCACACTCTGGCTACTGACAGTGAATGGAATGAGAAAGCTCTTCAAGATATTTTTTGGCAGGCTCTCAATGATGACATCAAGGATGAGTTGGCTGCACGTGACCCTCCGTCTACCCTCAGAGAGTTGGAGGCAGTGGCTTCCAGGATTGATTTACGCCTTCAAGAACGTCGCAGAGAGGTGAGGCAAACCAGGTCTGAAAGGGCAATGTACTCAACCCCCAGATTCTTCACCCCAGAGCCAAAACCACTTTCACCACCCCCACCATCTGCCGAGGAACCCATGCAAATTGGAAGGTCCAGACTGTCTCAACGAGAGAGGGAAAGAAGGCGTCAGGAGGGATTATGTTTTTATTGTGGAGTTGCAGGACATCAAGCCTCTACATGCCCGGTCAAGTCCAGAACTGCTATGTCTCGCCAATATCCAAATTATAGAGTTGCCACCTCTTCAACCGGACCTCCTCTACTTCACGTCAGTGCAAACCTCCAAACCGATGGTAAGGAAATACCAGTGAAACTTTTTATTGATTCTGGTGCTGACTCTGAATTCATGGACATTAATTTTGCAAAATCTCTGAACCTCCAGATGTTTCCTACAGAGAGACCTCACAGGGTTCTAGCTCTTGATGGTCATCCAATCAATCAGACCAGTATGGTGACACAAGAGGTCAAACTACTGATTTGTGGTGACTTCCTTCATGTCGAGCTGCTCATACCTGCGCACTGTGACAAGCCCAGAGCTCTGCCCAGTGTGACATCACATATGGTGCGTTCGCGTGTAATGGGATTTCCCATGATTAAACACGGCTTGAAGTTCAAAATTACTTTTAAAGCAAAATTAAAGTGATTTATCATTTTGTTTGCAAAAACAAACATATTTAAATGATAAAATATATATATTTTGAGCAATTTTATGAATAGTAAAAAAATCATGTCACAATCCCTTTAAAGTTCTTAAATCGGACAAACGTTTTTAAGTTAAAGTTCTTAAATCAGACAAACGTTTTTAAATTAAAGTTCTTAAATCAGACAAACGTTTTTAAGTTAAAGTTCTTAAATCAGACAAACGTTTTTAAATTAAAGTTCTTAAATCAGACAAACATTTTTAAATTAAAGTTCTTAAATCAGATAAACGTTTTTAAGTTAAAGTTCTTAAATCAGACAAACGTTTTTAAATTAAAGTTCTTAAATAAGATGAACGTTTTTAAATTAAAGTTCTTAAATCAAACGTTTTTAAATTAAAAAGTTCTTAAATCAGACGAACGTTTTTAAATTAAAGTTCTTAAATCAAACGTTTTCAAATTAAAGTTCTTAAATCAGACAAAACGTTTTTAAATTAAAGTTCTTAAATCAGACAAACATTTTTAAATTAAAGTTCTTAAATCAGACCAACGTTTTTAAATTAAAGTTCTTAAATCAGACAAACGTTTTTAAATTAAAGTTCTTAAATCAGACAAACGTTTTTAAATTAAAGTTCTTAAATCAGACAAAACATTTTTAAATTAAGTCAGAGTCAGAGAGTCTTTATTGTCATTTGCACCGCATGTGGTACATGTGATGAAAACGAGATTATGTACACGGGGTCCCAGTTACATCCAACAACAAATGCAAGAGAAAAACAGTAATAACATCTAGAATTAACTAAGAAAAACATCAACTAGTAATACACTAAGCCCTAATATAGTGGCAATAAACAGCAGCACGAACATGAGTCTGTATGAGCAGATGGTCACAGATGAACACAGATGAACACAGCAACAAGAAAACAGATCAGCATCAGCACAATGTGATATTTTGCAGTGTTTATTTTTTTATTTTATTTTTATTTATTCATGAGTCTAACAGCCTCAGGGTAGAAGCTGTTCCTCAGTCTAGTGGTTCTACATTTGATGCTCCTCAACCTCCGTCCTGAGGGGAGTGGGGCAAAGAGTGAGTGTGCTGGGTGAGTGAGGTCTTTCATGATGCAGGTGGCTCTTTTCCTGCATCTGGAGGTGTAAATGTCTGTGATGGTGGGGAGACTGACTCCAACAGACTTCTGTGCAGCCTTCACCACTCTCTGTAGAGCTTTCCTCTCTTCAACTGTGCAGCCTCCATGCCACACGTTGATGCTGGAGCACAGGACGCTCTCCACTGCACACCTGTAGAACGAGGTGAGAACTGGGCTGCTCAGACCAGCACGTCTCAGCCGTCTGAGGAAGTAGAGTCTCTGATGACCTTTCTTGATCAGGCTGGTGGTGTTGTTGCTCCAGCTGAGGTTATCATTCATGTGTACACCCAAGTATTTGTAGCTGGAGACCACTTCCACTGCAGACCCACCTATTTTCAGTGGGGCGTGGGTGTGTTTGTTCCTTCTGAAGTCCACAATCATCTCCTTTGTCTTCTTCACATTCATGTGAAGATTATTCTCTTTGCACCAGCTCTCCAGGTGTTCCACCTCCTGTCTGTAGCTGGACTCATCATTGTTTGTGATGCATCCCACCACCGCTGTATCATCTGCAAACTTAACAATATGACAGCCTGGAAGTGTGGCTGTACAATCATATGTGAGCAGAGTGAACAGAAGGGGGCTCAGCACACATCCTTGAGGAGAGCCAGTGCTGAGGGTTATGGTGGAGGAGGAGAAGTTGTGGATCTTCACGGACTGTGGTCTGTTTGTTAAGAAGTGGTACCCATGAGGTACCCAGTTACAAATAAAGTTCTTAAATCAGACAAACGTTTTTAAATTAAAGTTCTTAAATCAGACAAACGTTTTTAAATTAAAGTTCTTAAATCAGACAAACGTTTTTAAATTAAAGTTCTTAAATCAGACAAACGTTTTTAAATTAAAGTTTTAAATCAGACAAACGTTTTTAAGTTAAAGTTCTTAAATCAGACAAACGTTTTTAAATTAAAGTTCTTAAATCAGATAAACGATTTCAAATTAAAGTTCTTAAATCAAACGTTTTTAAATTAAAGTTCTTAAATCAAACGTTTTTAAATTAAAGTTCTTAAATCAAACGTTTTTAAATTAAAAAGTTCTTAAATCAGACAAACGTTTTTAAATTAAAGTTCTTAAATCAAACGTTTTCAAATTAAAGTTCTTAAATCAGACAAAACGTTTTTGAATTAAAGTTCTTAAATCAGACAAACGTTTTTAAATTAAACTTCTTAAATCAGACAAACGTTTTTAAATTAAAGTTCTTAAATCAGACAAACGTTTTTAAATTAAACTTCTTAAATCAGACAAACGTTTTTAAATTAAAGTTCTTAAATCAGACAAACGTTTTTAAATTAAAATTCTTAAATCAAACATTTTTAAATTAAAGTTCTTAAATCAGACAAACGTTTTTAAATTAAAGTTCTTAAATCAGACAAAGTTTTGAAATTAAACTTCTTAAATCAGACAAACGTTTTTAACATTCTTAAATCAGACAAACGTTTTGAAATTAAACTTCTTAAATCAGACAAACGTTTTTAAATTAAAGTTCTTAAATCAGACAAACGTTTTTAAATTAAACTTCTTAAATCAAACGTTTTTTAAATTAAAGTTCTTAAATCAGACAAACGTTTTTAAATTAAACTTCTTAAATCAGACACACGTTTTTAAATTAAAGTTCTTAAATCAGACAAACGTTTTTAAATTAAAGTTCTTAAATCAGACAAATGTTTTTAAAGTTCTTAAATCAGACAAATGTTTTTAAAGTTCTTAAATCAGACAAACGTTTTGAAATTAAACTTCTTAAATCAGACAAACGTTTTTAAATTAAAGTTCTTAAATCTCCTCAGGGATGTGTGCTGAGCCCCCTTCTGTTCACTCTGCTCACATATGATTGTACAGCCACACTTCCAGGCTGTCATATTGTTAAGTTTGCAGATGATACAGCGGTGGTGGGATGCATCACAAACAATGATGAGTCCAGCTACAGACAGGAGGTGGAACACCTGGAGAGCTGGTGCAAAGAGAATAATCTTCACATGAATGTGAAGAAGACAAAGGAGATGATTGTGGACTTCAGAAGGAACAAACACACCCATGCCCCACTGAAAATAGGTGGGTCTGCAGTGGAAGTGGTCTCCAGCTACAAATACTTGGGTGTACACATGAATGATAACCTCAGCTGGAGCAACAACACCACCAGCCTGATCAAGAAAGGTCATCAGAGACTCTACTTCCTCAGACGGCTGAGACGAGCTGGTCTGAGCAGCCCAGTTCTCACCTCCTTCTACAGGTGTGCAGTGGAGAGCATCCTGTGCTCCAGCATCAACGTGTGGCATGGAGGCTGCACAGTTGAAGAGAGGAAAGCTCTGCAGAGAGTGGTGAAGGCTGCACAGAAGTCTGTTGGAGTCAGTCTCCCCACCATCACAGACATTTACACCTCTAGATGCAGGAAAAGAGCCACCTGTATCATGAAAGACCTCACTCATCCAGCACACTCACTCTTTGCCCCACTCCCCTCAGGACGGAGGTTGAGGAGCATCAAGTGTAGAACCACTAGACTGAGGAACAGCTTCTACCCTGAGGCTGTTAGACTCATGAATAAATAAAAATAAAATTAAAATAAACACTGCAAAATATCACATCATACTGATGCTGATCTGTTTTCTTGTTGCTGTGTTCATCTGTGTTCATCTGTGACCATCTGCTCATACAAACTCATGTTCGTGCTGCTGTTTATTCCCACTATATTAGGCTTAGTGTATTACTAGTTGATGTTTTTCTTAGTTAGTTCTAGATGTTATTACTGTTTTTCTCTTTCATTTGTTGTTGGATGTAACTGGGACCTCGTGTACATAATCTCGTTTTCATCTCATGTACCACATGCGGTGCAAATGACAATAAAGACTCTCTGACTCTGACTCTGACTTAAATCAGACAAACGTTTTTAAAGTTCTTAAATCAGACAAACGTTTTTAAAGTTCTTAAATTAAACGTTTTGAAATTGAACTTCTTAAATCAGACAAACATTTTTAAATTAAACTTCTTAAATCAGACAAACATTTTTAAATTAAACTTCTTAAATCAAACGTTTTTAAATTAAAGTTCTTAAATCAGACAAACGTTATGAAATTAAACTTCTTAAATCAGACAAACGTTTTGAAATTACGGTAAACTTCTTAAATCAGACAAACGTTTTTAAAGTTCTTAAATCAGACAAACGTTTTGAAATTAAACTTCTTAAATCAGACAAACGTTTTTAAATTAAAAAGTTTAGTTGTTAAATCAGACAAACGTTTTTAAAGTTCTTAAATCAGACGAACGTTTTTAAATTAAAGTTTTTAAATCAGACAAACGTTTTTAAATTAAAGTTCTTAAATCAGACAAACGTTTTTAAATTAAAGTTCTTAAATCAACGTTTTTAAATTAAAGTTCTTAAATCAGACAAACGTTTTTAAATTAAAGTTCTTAAATCAGATGAACGTTTTTAAATTAAAGTTCTTAAATCAAACGTTTTTAAATTAAAGTTCTTAAATCAAACGTTTTTAAATTAAAGTTCTTAAATCATCCATCCATCCATCCATCCATTTTCTTCCGCTTATCCGGGGTCGGGTCGCGGGGGTAGCAGCCTAAGTAGGGAGGCCCAGACTTCCCTCTCCCCAGCCACTTGGAGCAGCTCCTCTGGGGGAATCCCAAGGCGTTCCCAGGCCAGCCGAGAAACATAGTCCCTCCAGCGTATCCTGGGTCTTCCTCTGGGTCTCCTCCCGGTGGGACATGCCCGGAACACCTCACCAGGGAGGCGTCCAGGAGGCATCCTAACCAGATGCCCGAGCCACCTCAACTGGCTCCTCTCGATGTGGAGAAGCAGCGGCTCTACTCCGAGTCCCTCCCGGATGACTGAGCTTCTCACCCTATCTCTAAGGGAGAGTCCAGCCACCCTGCGGAGAAAACTCATTTCAGCCGCTTGTATCCGAGATCTTGTTCTTTCGGTCATAACCCAAAGCTCATGACCATAGATGAGGGTGGGAACGTAGATCGATCGGTAAATTGAGAGCTTTGCCTTTTGACTCAGCTCTCTCTTCACCACGACAGACCGGTACAGCGCCCGCTTCACTGCGGACGCTGCACCTATCCGCCTATCGATCTCACGCTCCAGTTTTCCCTCATTCGTGAACAAGATCCCGAGATACTTAAACTCCTCCACTTGGGTAAGGACCTCCTCCCCGACCCGGAGAGGGCACGCTACCCTTTTCCGGCTCAAGACCATGGCCTCGGATTTGGAGGAACTGATCCTCATCCCGGCCGCATCACATTCAGCTGCAAACCGCTCCAGCGAAAGCTGTAGATCACGAGCTGATGAAGCCAATAGGACCACATCATCTGCAAAAAACAGAGAAGCGATTCTAAGGCCACCAAAACGGATCCTCTCAACACCTTGGCTGCGCCTAGAAATTCTGTCCATAAAAGTTATAAACAGAATCGGTGACAAAGGGCAACCTTGGCGGAGTCCAACTCTCACCGGAAACGAGCCTGACTTACTGCCGGCAATGCGGACCAAGCTCTGACACCGGTCGTACAGGGACCTAACAGCCCATATCAATGGGCCTGGTACCCCATACTCCCGGAGTACCCGCCACAGAACCCCCCGAGGGACGCGGTCGAATGCCTTTTCCAAGTCTACAAAGCACATGTAAACTGGTTGGGCAAACTCCCACGCACCCTCCAGGACCCTGTTGAGGGTGTAGAGCTGGTCTAGTGTTCCACGACCAGGACGAAAACCACACTGCTCCTCCTGAATCCGAGGTTCGACTATCCGACGGACCCTCCTCTCCAGAACCCCTGAATAGACCTTACCAGGGAGGCTTAAGAGTGTGATCCCTCTATAGTTGGAACACACCCTACGGTCCCCCTTTTTGAATAGGGGAACCACCACCCCAGTCTGCCAATCCAAGGGAACTGCCCCCGATGTCCACGCGATATTGCAGAGTCGCGTAAGCCAACACAACCCCACAACATCCAGAGCCCTAAGGAACTCAGGACGAATCTCATCCACCCCCGGAGCCTTGCCACCGCGGAGCTTTTTAACCACCTCGGCGACCTCAGCACCAGAGATTGGAGAGCCCGACCCAAAGTCCCCAGGCTCCGCTTCCTCAGTGGAAGACGTGCCAGTAGGATTGAGGAGGTCTTCGAAGTATTCCGCCCACCGACTCACAACATCCCGAGTTGAGGTCAACAGCACGCCATCCCCACCATAAATGGTGTTGGTCGCGTACCGCTTTCCCCCCCTGAGACGCCGGATGGTGGACCAGAATCGCCTCGAAGCCGTACGGAAGTCATTCTCCATGGCCTCTCCGAACTCCTCCCACGCCCGAGTTTTTGCCTCAGCAACCACCCGAGCCGCATGCCGCTTGGACTGCCGGTACCTATCTGCTGCTTCCGGGGTCCCACAGGCCAAAAAGGCCCAATAGGACTCCTTCTTCAGCTTGACAGCATCCCTCACCGCCGGTGTCCACCACCGGGTTCGAGGGTTGCCACCACGACAGGCACCAACAACCTTGCGGCCACAACTCCGATAAGCTGCCTCGACAATAGAGGCGCGAAACATGGCCCACTCGGGCTCAATGTCCCCCGCCTCCCTCGGAACGTGTTCAAAGCTCTCCCGGAGGTGGGAGTTAAAGCTCCGTCTTACGGGAGACTCTGCCAGACGTTCCCAGCAGACCCTCACAATACGTTTGGGTCTGCCAGGTCTGACCGGCATCCTCCCCCACCATCGGAGCCAACTCACCACCAGGTAGTGGTCAGTTGACAGCTCCGCCCCTCTCTTCACCCGAGTGTCCAGGACATGCGGCCGCAGATCAGATGAGACGACAACAAAGTCGATCATTGAACTACGACCTAGGGTGTCCTGGTGCCAAGAGCACATATGGACACCCTTATGCCTGAACATGGTGTTCGTTATGGACAATCCATGACGAGCACAGAAGTCCAACAACAGAACACCACTCGGGTTCAGATCAGGGGGGCCGTTCCTCCCAACCACACCCCTCCAGGTCTCACTGTCATTGCCCACGTGAGCGTTGAAGTCCCCCAGTAGAACAAGGGAGTCCCCAGGAGGCGCACTCTCCAATACCCCCTCCAAGGACTCCAAAAAGGGTGGGTAGTCTGAGCTGCCGTTTGGTGCATAGGCACAAACAACAGTCAGAGCCCGTCCCCCCACACGTAGGCGAAGGGAGGCTACCCTCTCGTTCACCGGGGTGAACCCCAACGTACAGGCACCAAGATGGGGGGCAACAAGTATGCCCACTCCTGCTCGGCGCCTCTCACCAGGGGCAACTCCAGAGTGGAAGAGTGTCCAACCCCTCTCAAGGAAACTGGTTCCAGAGCCAGAGCCATGCGTTGAGGTGAGTCCGACTATTTCTAGCCGGAACCTCTCAACCTCACACACTAGCTCAGGCTCCTTCCCCACCAGAGAGGTGACATTCCATGTCCCAATGGCCAGCTTCTGTAGCCGAGGATCAGACCGCCAGGGTCCCCGCCCTCGGCCACCACCCATCCCACAATGCACCCGACCCCTTTGGCCCCTCCCACAGGTGGTGAGCCTATGGGAAGGCTTTCTTAAATCAAACGTTTTTAAATTAAAGTTCTTAAATCAAACGTTTTCAAATTAAAGTTCTTAAATCAGACAAAACGTTTTTAAATTAAAGTTCTTAAATCAGACAAACGTTTTTAAATTAAACTTCTTAAATCAGACAAACGTTTTTAAATTAAAGTTCTTAAATCAGACAAACGTTTTTAAATTAAAGTTCTTAAATCAGACAAACGTTTTTAAATTAAAGTTCTTAAATCAGACAAACGTTTTTAAATTAAAGTTCTTAAATCAAACGTTTTTAAATTAAAGTTCTTAAATCAGACAAACGTTTTTAAATTAAAGTTCTTAAATCAGACAAACGTTTTTAAATTAAACTTCTTAAATCAGACAAACGTTTTTAAATTAAAGTTCTTAAATCAAACCTTTTTAAATTAAAGTTCTTAAATCAGACAAACGTTTTTAGATTAAAGTTCTTGTTTCCAGTCTGTTTCTTCTGCTCCACATGTTTGTTGTTTATACATTCAGATGGTTGTTGTCGTAAACAACACGATAGTTTTAGAATTATTAAAGACGAACTGATGAAGGTGAGGCTGTTGCCCCCCAGGTGCTCAGCAGAGAGGAGGAGGAGCCGGAGGAGGAGGAGGTGGGGGGTTCGGGCGGGGTCGAGGACGACGAGACAACGAGCTGATCGGTCAGACGGTCCGCATCTCCCAGGGTCCTTACAAAGGTCAGAGCTGCCGTATCTAAAGTTTTCTTTGAATGGTCCTCAACACGACGTGCTCTAGTTTCTGACGGGTCTGCCTCCGTTTCCCAGGATACATCGGCGTGGTGAAGGATGCGACGGAGTCCACGGCCCGGGTGGAGCTGCACTCCACCTGTCAGACCATCTCTGTGGACAGGCAGAGGTTGACCACCATGTACGTCCTGCTGGTCCTGCAGCTTCCTGTGAACCTCGGCAGCTAAATTACATCAGCGAGGCGTTGCTTCTTCACAACACTGAGGGAGATGACAGGAACACTTCCATAAACACAAATATTTGATGATAATTAGGTTACATTTATAAAAAGTTAGCTCGTTGACGATGCATTTTAAATTTAAAAAAGGTTTATTTAGAGATTTAAATACTCGGGTCAGTGTTGGGACAAAGTTTGCTGAACCTTTAGGAGTAAATTCAGACGATTCTTAAAGAAGCTGAATTTTTTTTTAATGTTCCGGTTCAGCTGGATTTAGTTGATTAAGCGACACATTTATCTTGTTGGTGTAGTTTCTATCATCCAGGACTGAGAAAAATCAATTCAACCGACTTCTGTTCTGCAGCAGGAAACAGAAAGTGAAACGTCTTCTACTACTAAATAAATGTCCAGTTGCTTTGTTTTTAAACTTTTAGCATGCTTCGCAGCAGCTAACCGTATGTAAAGTTAAAATATTTTAAAGTTGTTGCATCCTGATAAACTGAGGTACTGTCAGCTGGGTGTCAGCTGGGTAATGTTACAGGTTATACCTGACCTGAAAAACAAAGAACTCAAACTTCTGGTTATTTTCAGTCCACGTTTTCAAATAGTTTTTGTTAACGTCCTCACTTGTCCAGATTTGTCTGTTCCGTTGTCTAAAACTTAAAATGTTTTCCAACCAGGGGGGCCAAGAGACACACAGGAGCCACGTCCGCTCATGGACGCACACCCATGTTTGGTTCCCAGACGCCCATGTACGCCACTGGCTCCAGGACCCCCATCTATGGATCCCAGACTCCAATCCACGATGGTAAGAGGAGGAGCGGAGTTTCAGCCAGAAAACTGAGTCAAAATTACCAAATCTATTCGTTTTATTATTGTTTTATTATCGATGTACCGTATTTCCGGTGTATAAGTCGCATCAGTCAAAGAAAGCATCATGAAGAGGGAAAAAAAAACATACCATATTTTCCGGAATATAGGTTGTGGCTTTTTATCATTTTTGCATGCCCTGCGACCTATATTCAGGTGTGACCTAGTTATGGCTTTTTATAAAATAAGCTGATTTGTAATCATTTATTAACAAAAATTAAACTGAGACACTCTTACAATAATGTCAGCTAACAAATATATATTTTTAGGTGTTTATCCTGCTAAAATTATTCATTTATTAAAGAAAAGTTCAGCTCAGACACATATTTGCTATAATTTTTATCAAACAATAGTAATTGTTTTTAAGTGTTAATCTTCTTAAAAGCCTTGCTGTGCGCTCCTGTGGTAGACATTTGTAGCAGAGCTAAACACGGTCCACATTTTGATGTAGGTGCGACCTATATTCAGGTATTCCAGAAAATACGGTACATAAGTTGCTTCGACGTATAAGTCGCATTTATTATGAGTCACCGCTGACCTGTCATGTTTATTATGTTTTTATTTAATGGTCAAAACCGCTTAATTTTGCCTGGGTGGTGCAGTGCAATCCATCCATCCATTCATCCATCCATCATGGCTGGAGCTGCTAGCTCTCCAGCGTTCCTCCGCCTGCACCAGCTGAATGCAGCGAGAGCGCACGGGAGGACTCGCTGTTGCAGTTCTTAGAAATTTAAAGCATCAGTCAAAAACTATTATAAATATGGTGGGGGGGGGGCAAGTTGCTTTGGCGTGTACCTTATTCGTCGGCGTATAAGTCGCACCGGAGTATAAGTTGCACCAACCTAATTATGCCCAATTAAATGGAAAAATCAACGTATAAGTCGCACCGGCCTATAGGTCGCACCTCACGTGAACTGGTGTTTTGCCCAAAATGGACTGGCTGCCAAATTGTTTGGAAGGACTTTTGACAAGATTATCACATAAAAACTACAGTATTTTGTTTGATGTGTCTTAGTTGAACTTTTCATTAATAAATGAACATAATTTTTGTATATTTTGTGTCTTTCATCATTTATCTTTAAAGATAAACACATAAAAATATATTTTTATTAGCTGACATTACAGTAAAAAACGTGTCTCAGTTTAAAATGATGACAGAAACAGATACTGTATTTATTTTATGGTTTTTATTTATTTATTCAAAACCATTGAAGTCTTCATCTTCTGTGTCACTGCACCATTTTTGGACCAGGCAGATGTCAACAGTGTAGGTACTGTAAAGGGTTTCTTAGCGCCCATAGCGGCCGAAACTGGTACTGCACCATTTTTGGAGTTTTTGACCAAAGTCAAATTATGACCAAAATATTGGAAAAATCGACGTATAAGTCGCACCGGCCTATAAGTCGCAGGGCTTAGAAATGTAGGCAAAAAGGTGCGACTTATACGCTGGAGAATACGGTAAGTCACACGAATGACAAATCTATGCAAAAAAAACTGTGACTTATATGCTGGAAAATACGGTACTTAACGCTTCAGATGGAAGCAGGGTGAAGTTTTTCTCCATTTTTCTCCCCCAAAAAATTCAAAGTTTTCTGGATGGGAAGGGAAGTGTGCTGTGATGCGTTTAAGAACGTGGGAGAAGCAAAACTTTGAGAAAATTGGACGCAGTTGTCTCAGATATCACTAAAAAACATTTATTTTTGGAAGTTATGAGATAATCTTTTTTTTTTTAGCATAAAAACTGAAATGTTTAATCTGCATTAGATTCATCATCCGACCAACAGCTGCCTTTTCTGCTGCCCAACAGGAAGCCGAACGCCTCATTATGGTTCTCAGACCCCGCTGCATGATGGGAGCAGAACACCGGGCCAGAGCGGAGCCTGGGACCCCAGCAACCCCAACACACCGTCCAGGTGACCCAAACAGCAGTTTGTCGAAACAAACCGGTTCTGGTTGTGTTCGTCCCTGAGACGTTTCTGTGTCCTGCAGGAACGACGAGGAGTACGACTTCGGCTTTGACGACGAGCCGTCTCCGTCCCCTCAGGGCTACGGGGGGACCCCTAATCCCCAGACCCCAGGTTACCCTGAAGTCCCCTCGCCGCAGGTCAACCCTCAGTTTAACCCTCAGACTCCGGGCACGCCTGCTTTGTGAGTACTGCAGACTGGACCTGGACCCGGACCCGGACCCGGGCTGAGTTTTTGACGTGGTGTGAACAGAACCTGTGATGTGACAGAACTCTGGTCTCTGCAGGTACTCTCCGTATGCGGCGACGTCTCCACAGGGCTCCTACCAGCCCAGTCCCAGTCCCAGTCCTCAGAGCTACCACCAGGTGGCGCCGTCACCTGTGGGCTTCCAGAACACACACTCACCTGCCAGCTACCACCCCACCCCGTCCCCCATGGCCTACCAGGTGGGACGAGTTTGTCAAACATGGACACAAGAATAGTTTTAAGTTTAAGGAAAATACTAAAACGACATTGGACCCAAAATACAACTCTGTCTAAAGACGTGTCTCTGTCTCTCTGTCTGAAGACGTGTCTCTGTCTGAAGACGTGTCTCTGTCTGAAGATGTCTCTCTGTCTGAAGACGTGTCTCTGTCTGAAGACGTGTCTCTGTTCTGTCTGAAGAGTGTCTCTGTCTGAAGACGTGTCTCTGTCTGAAGACGTGTCTCTGTCTGAAGACGTGTCTCTGTGTCTCTGTCTGAAGACGTGTCTCTGTCTGAAGACGTGTCTCTGTGTCTCTGTCTGAAGACGTGTCTCTGTCTGAAGACGTGTCTCTGTCTGAAGACGTGTCTCTGTGTCTCTGTCTGAAGACGTGTCTCTGTCTGAAGACGTGTCTCTGTCTGAAGACGTGTCTCTGTCTGAAGACGTGTCTCTGTCTGAAGACGTGTCTCTGTCTGAAGACGTGTCTCTGTCTGAAGACGTGTCTCTGTCTGAAGACGTGTCTCTGTCTGAAGACGTGTCTCTGTCTGAAGACGTGTCTCTGTCTGAAGACGTGTCTCTGTCTGAAGACGTGTCTCTGTCTGAAGACGTGTCTCTGTCTGAAGACGTGTCTCTGTCTGAAGACGTGTCTCTGTCTGAAGACGTGTCTCTGTCTGAAGACGTGTCTCTGTCTGAAGACGTGTTTCTGTCTGAAGACGTGTCTCTGTCTGAAGACGTGTCTCTGTCTGAAGACGTGTTTCTGTCTGAAGACGTGTCTCTGTCTGAAGACGTGTCTCTGTCTGAAGACGTGTCTCTGTCTGAAGACGTGTCTCTGTCTGAAGACGTGTCTCTGTCTGAAGACGTGTCTCTGTCTGAAGACGTGTCTCTGTCTGAAGACGTGTTCTCTGTCTGAAGACGTGTCTCTGTCTGAAGACGTGTCTCTGTCTGAAGACGTGTCTCTGTCTGAAGACGTGTCTCTGTCTGAAGACGTGTCTCTGTCTGAAGACGTCTCTGTGTCTCTGTCTGAAGACGTCTCTGTGTCTCTGTCTGAAGACGTGTCTCTGTGTCTCTGTCTGAAGACGTGTCTCTGTGTCTCTGTCTGAAGACGTGTCTCTGTCTGAAGACGTGTCTCTGTCTGAAGATGTCTCTCTGTGTCTCTGTCTGAAGACGTGTCTCTGTCTGAAGACGTGTCTCTGTCTGAAGACGTGTCTCTGTCTGAAGACGTGTTGTGTCTCTGTCTGAAGACGTGTCTCTGTCTGAAGACGTGTCTCTGTCTGAAGACGTGTCTCTGTCTGAAGACGTGTCTCTGTCTGAAGACGTGTCTCTGTCTGAAGACGTGTCTCTGTCTGAAGACGTGTCTCTGTCTGAAGACGTGTCTCTGTCTGAAGACGTGTCTCTGTCTGAAGACGTGTCTCTGTCTGAAGACGTGTCTCTGTCTGAAGACGTGTCTCTGTCTGAAGACGTGTCTCTGTCTGAAGACGTGTCTCTGTCTGAAGACGTGTCTCTGTCTGAAGACGTGTCTCTGTCTGAAGACGTGTCTCTGTCTGAAGACGTGTCTCTGTCTGAAGACGTGTCTCTGTCTGAAGACGTGTCTCTGTCTGAAGACGTGTTCTCTGTCTGAAGACGTGTCTCTGTCTGAAGACGTGTCTCTGTCTGAAGACGTGTCTCTGTCTGAAGACGTGTCTCTGTCTGAAGACGTGTCTCTGTCTGAAGACGTGTTCTCTGTCTGAAGACGTGTCTCTGTCTGAAGACGTGTCTCTGTCTGAAGACGTGTCTCTGTCTGAAGACGTGTCTCTGTCTGAAGACGTGTCTCTGTCTGAAGACGTGTCTCTGTCTGAAGACGTGTCTCTGTCTGAAGACGTGTCTCTGTCTGAAGACGTGTCTCTGTCTGAAGACGTGTCTCTGTCTGAAGACGTGTCTCTGTCTGAAGACGTGTCTCTGTCTGAAGACGTGTCTCTGTCTGAAGACGTGTCTCTGTCTGAAGATGTCTCTCTGTGTCTCTGTCTGAAGACGTGTCTCTGTCTGAAGACGTGTCTCTGTCTGAAGACGTGTCTCTGTCTGAAGACGTGTCTCTGTCTCTCTGTCTGAAGACGTGTCTCTGTCTGAAGACGTGTCTCTGTCTCTCTGTCTGAAGACGTGTCTCTGTCTCTCTGTCTGAAGATGTGTCTCTGTCTCTCTGTCTGAAGACGTGTCTCTGTCTGAAGATGTGTCTCTGTCTGAAGACGTGTCTCTGTCTGAAGACGTGTCTCTGTCTGAAGACGTGTCTCTGTCTGAAGACGTGTCTCTGTCTGAAGACGTGTCTCTGTCTGAAGACGTGTCTCTGTCTGAAGACGTGTCTCTGTCTGAAGACGTGTCTCTGTCTGAAGACGTGTCTCTGTCTGAAGACGTGTCTCTGTCTGAAGACGTGTCTCTGTCTGAAGACGTGTCTCTGTCTGAAGACGTGTCTCTGTCTGAAGACGTGTCTCTGTCTGAAGACGTGTCTCTGTCTGAAGACGTGTCTCTGTCTGAAGACGTGTCTCTGTCTGAAGACGTGTCTCTGTCTGAAGACGTGTTTCTGTCTGAAGACGTGTCTCTGTCTGAAGACGTGTCTCTGTCTGAAGACGTGTCTCTGTCTGAAGACGTGTCTCTGTCTGAAGACGTGTCTCTGTCTGAAGACGTGTCTCTGTCTGAAGACGTTCTCTGTGTCTCTGTCTGAAGACGTGTCTCTGTCTGAAGATTCCTGTGTCTCTGTCTGAAGACGTGTCTCTGTCTCTGTCTGAAGACGTGTCTCTGTCTGAAGACGTGTCTCTGTCTGAAGACGTGTCTCTGTCTCTCTGTCTGAAGACGTGTCTCTGTCTGAAGACGTGTCTCTGTCTGAAGATGTCTCTCTGTGTCTCTGTCTGAAGACGTGTCTCTGTCTGAAGACGTGTCTCTGTCTGAAGATGTCTCTCTGTGTCTCTGTCTGAAGACGTGTCTCTGTCTGAAGACGTGTCTCTGTCTGAAGATGTCTCTCTGTGTCTCTGTCTGAAGACGTGTCTCTGTCTGAAGACGTGTCTCTGTCTGAAGATGTCTCTCTGTGTCTCTGTCTGAAGACGTGTCTCTGTCTGAAGTGTCTCTGTCTGAAGACGTGTCTCTGTCTGAAGACGTGTCTCTGTCTGAAGACGTGTCTCTGTCTCTCTGTCTGAAGACGTGTCTCTGTCTGAAGATGTCTCTCTGTCTGAAGACGTGTCTCTGTCTGAAGACGTGTCTCTGTCTGAAGATGTCTCTCTGTGTCTCTGTCTGAAGACGTGTCTCTGTCTGAAGACGTGTCTCTGTCTGAAGACGTGTCTCTGTCTGAAGACGTGTTCTCTGTCTGAAGACGTGTCTCTGTCTGAAGACGTGTCTCTGTCTGAAGACGTGTCTCTGTCTGAAGACGTGTCTCTGTCTGAAGACGTGTCTCTGTCTGAAGACGTGTCTCTGTCTGAAGACGTGTCTCTGTCTGAAGACGTGTCTCTGTCTGAAGACGTGTCTCTGTCTGAAGACGTGTCTCTGTCTGAAGACGTGTCTCTGTCTGAAGACGTGTCTCTGTCTGAAGACGTGTCTCTGTCTGAAGACGTGTCTCTGTCTGAAGACGTGTCTCTGTCTGAAGACGTGTCTCTGTCTGAAGACGTGTCTCTGTCTGAAGACGTGTCTCTGTCTGAAGACGTGTCTCTGTCTGAAGACGTGTCTCTGTCTGAAGACGTGTCTCTGTCTGAAGACGTGTCTCTGTCTGAAGACGTGTCTCTGTCTGAAGACGTGTCTCTGTCTGAAGACGTGTTCTCTGTCTGAAGACGTGTCTCTGTCTGAAGACGTGTCTCTGTCTGAAGACGTGTCTCTGTCTGAAGACGTGTCTCTGTCTGAAGACGTGTCTCTGTCTGAAGACGTGTCTCTGTCTGAAGACGTGTCTCTGTCTGAAGACGTGTCTCTGTCTGAAGACGTGTCTCTGTCTGAAGACGTGTCTCTGTCTGAAGACGTGTCTCTGTCTGAAGACGTGTCTCTGTCTGAAGACGTGTCTCTGTCTGAAGACGTGTCTCTGTCTGAAGACGTGTCTCTGTCTGAAGACGTGTCTCTGTCTGAAGACGTGTCTCTGTCTGAAGACGTGTCTCTGTCTGAAGACGTGTCTCTGTCTGAAGACGTGTCTCTGTCTGAAGACGTGTCTCTGTCTGAAGACGTGTCTCTGTCTGAAGACGTGTCTCTGTCTGAAGACGTGTCTCTGTCTGAAGACGTGTCTCTGTCTGAAGACGTGTCTCTGTCTGAAGACGTGTCTCTGTCTGAAGACGTGTCTCTGTCTGAAGACGTGTCTCTGTCTGAAGACGTGTCTCTGTCTGAAGACGTGTCTCTGTCTGAAGACGTGTCTCTGTCTGAAGACGTGTCTCTGTCTGAAGACGTGTCTCTGTCTGAAGACGTGTCTCTGTCTGAAGACGTGTCTCTGTCTGAAGACGTGTCTCTGTCTGAAGACGTGTCTCTGTCTGAAGACGTGTCTCTGTCTGAAGACGTGTCTCTGTCTGAAGACGTGTCTCTGTCTGAAGACGTGTCTCTGTCTGAAGACGTGTCTCTGTCTGAAGACGTGTCTCTGTCTGAAGACGTGTCTCTGTCTGAAGACGTGTCTCTGTCTCTCTGTCTGAAGACGTGTCTCTGTCTGAAGACGTGTCTCTGTCTGAAGACGTGTCTCTGTCTCTCTGTCTGAAGACGTGTCTCTGTCTGAAGACGTGTCTCTGTCTCTGTCTGAAGACGTGTCTCTGTCTGAAGACGTGTCTCTGTGTCTCTGTCTGAAGACGTGTCTCTGTCTGAAGACGTGTCTCTGTCTCTCTGTCTGAAGACGTGTCTCTGTCTGAAGACGTGTCTCTGTGTCTCTGTCTGAAGACGTGTCTCTGTGTCTCTGTCTGAAGACGTGTCTCTGTCTCTCTGTCTGAAGACGTGTCTCTGTCTGAAGACGTGTCTCTGTCTGAAGACGTGTCTCTGTCTCTGTCTGAAGACGTGTCTGTCTGAAGACGTGTCTCTGTCTCTCTTGTCTGAAGACGTGTCTCTGAAGACGTGTCTCTGTCTGAAGACGTGTCTCTGTCTCTGTCTGAAGACGTGTCTGTCTGAAGACGTGTCTCTGTCTCTCTGTCTGAAGACGTGTCTGAAGACGTGTCTCTGTCTGAAGACGTGTCTCTGTCTGAAGACGTGTCTCTGTCTGAAGACGTGTCTCTGTCTGAAGACGTGTTTCTGTCTGAAGACGTGTCTCTGTCTGAAGACGTGTCTCTGTCTGAAGACGTGTCTCTGTCTGAAGACGTGTCTCTGTCTGAAGACGTGTCTCTGTCTGAAGACGTGTCTCTGTCTGAAGACGTGTTTCTGTCTGAAGACGTGTCTCTGTCTGAAGACGTGTCTCTGTCTGAAGACGTGTCTCTGTCTGAAGACGTGTCTCTGTCTGAAGACGTGTTTCTGTCTGAAGACGTGTCTCTGTCTGAAGACGTGTCTCTGTCTGAAGACGTGTCTCTGTCTGAAGACGTGTCTCTGTCTGAAGACGTGTCTCTGTCTGAAGACGTGTCTCTGTCTGAAGACGTGTCTCTGTCTGAAGACGTCTCTCTGTGTCTCTGTCTGAAGACGTGTCTCTGTCTGAAGACGTCTCTCTGTGTCTTTGTCTGAAGACGTGTCTCTGTCTGAAGACGTCTCTCTGTGTCTTTGTCTGAAGACGTGTCTCTATGTCTCTGTCTGAAGACGTCTCTCTATGTCTCTGTCTGAAGACGTCTCTCTATGTCTCTGTCTGAAGACGTCTCTCTATGTCTCTGTCTGAAGACGTTTCTCTGTCTGAAGACGTGTCTCTATGTCTCTGTCTGAAGACGTCTCTCTTGTCTGAAGACGTGTCTCTGTCTGAAGACGTCTCTCTGTGTCTTTGTCTGAAGACGTGTCTCTGTCTGAAGACGTCTCTCTGTCTGAAGACGTCTCTCTGTGTCTCTGTCTGAAGACGTGTCTCTGTCTGAAGACGTGTCTCTGTCTGAAGACGTGTCTCTGTCTGAAGACGTGTCTCTGTCTGAAGACGTGTCTCTGTCTGAAGACGTGTCTCTGTCTCTCTGTCTGAAGACGTGTCTCTGTCTCTCTGTCTGAAGACGTGTCTCTGTCTGAAGATGTCTCTCTGTGTCTCTGTCTGAAGATGTCTCTCTGTGTCTCTGTCTGAAGACGTGTCTCTGTCTCTCTGTCTGAAGACATGTCTCTGTCTCTCTGTCTGAAGACGTGTCTCTGTCTGAAGATGTGTCTCTGTCTCTCTGTCTGAAGACGTGTCTCTGTCTCTCTGTCTGAAGACGTGTCTCTGTCTGAAGATGTGTCTCTGTCTCTCTGTCTGAAGATGTGTCTCTGTCTGTCTAAGACGTGTCTCTGTCTGAAGACGTGTCTCTGTCTCTCTGTCTGAAGACGTGTCTCTGTCTGAAGATGTGTCTCTGTCTCTGTCTGAAGACGTGTCTCTGTCTGAAGACGTGTCTCTGTCTCTCTGTCTGAAGACGTGTCTCTGTGTCTCTGTCTGAAGACGTGACTCTGTCTCTCTGTCTGAAGACGTCTCTCTGTGTCTCTGTCTGAAGACGTGTCTCTGTCTGAAGACGTCTCTCTGTGTCTCTGTCTGAAGACGTGTCTCTGTCTCTCTGTCTGAAGACGTGTCTCTGTGTCTCTGTCTGAAGACGTGTCTCTGTCTCTCTGTCTGAAGACGTCTCTCTGTGTCTCTGTCTGAAGACGTGTCTCTGTCTGAAGACGTCTCTCTGTGTCTCTGTCTGAAGACGTGTCTGTCTCTCTGTCTGAAGACGTGTCTCTGTCTGAAGACGTGTCTCTGTCTCTGTCTGAAGACGTGTCTCTGTCTGAAGACGTGTCTCTGTCTGAAGACGTGTCTCTGTCTGAAGACGTGTCTCTGTCTGAAGACGTGTTTCTGTCTGAAGACGTGTCTCTGTCTGAAGACGTGTTTCTGTCTGAAGACGTGTCTCTGTCTGAAGACGTGTCTCTGTCTGAAGACGTGTCTCTGTCTGAAGACGTGTTTCTGTCTGAAGACGTGTCTCTGTCTGAAGACGTGTCTCTGTCTGAAGACGTGTCTCTGTCTGAAGACGTGTCTCTGTCTGAAGACGTGTTTCTGTCTGAAGACGTGTCTCTGTCTGAAGACGTGTCTCTGTCTGAAGACGTGTCTCTGTCTGAAGACGTGTCTCTGTCTGAAGACGTGTCTCTGTCTGAAGACGTGTCTCTGTCTGAAGACGTGTCTCTGTCTGAAGACGTGTCTCTGTCTGAAGACGTGTCTCTGTCTGAAGACGTGTCTCTGTCTGAAGACGTGTCTCTGTCTGAAGACGTGTCTCTGTCTGAAGACGTCTCTCTGTGTCTCTGTCTGAAGACGTGTCTCTGTCTGAAGACGTGTCTCTGTCTGAAGACGTGTCTCTGTCTGAAGACGTCTCTGTCTGAAGACGTCTCTGTCTGAAGACGTCTCTCTGTGTCTTTGTCTGAAGACGTGTCTCTGTCTGAAGATGTCTCTCTGTGTCTTTGTCTGAAGACGTGTCTCTGTCTGAAGACGTGTCTCTGTCTGAAGACGTCTCTCTGTCTGAAGACGTCTCTCTGTGTCTTTGTCTGAAGACGTGTCTCTGTTTGAAGACGTCTCTCTGTCTGAAGACGTCTCTCTATGTCTTTGTCTGAAGACGTCTCTCTGTCTGAAGACGTCTCTCTATGTCTTTGTCTGAAGACGTGTCTCTGTCTGAAGACGTCTCTCTATGTCTTTGTCTGAAGACGTCTCTCTGTCTGAAGACGTCTCTCTATGTCTTTGTCTGAAGACGTGTCTCTGTCTGAAGACGTCTCTCTATGTCTTTGTCTGAAGACGTGTCTCTGTCTGAAGACGTCTCTCTATGTCTTTGTCTGAAGACGTGTCTCTGTCTGAAGACGTCTCTCTATGTCTCTGTCTGAAGACGTGTCTCTGTCTGAAGACGTGTCTCTGTCTGAAGACGTGTCTCTGTCTGAAGACGTGTCTCTGTCTGAAGACGTGTCTCTGTCTGAAGACGTGTCTCTGTCTGAAGACGTGTCTCTGTCTGAAGACGTGTCTCTGTCTGAAGACTGTCTCTGTCTGAAGACGTGTCTCTGTCTGAAGACGTGTCTCTGTCTGAAGACGTGTCTCTGTCTGAAGACGTGTCTCTGTCTGAAGACGTGTCTCTGTCTGAAGACGTGTCTCTGTCTGAAGACGTGTCTCTGTCTGAAGACGTCTCTCTATGTCTGTCTGAAGACGTCTCTCTATGTCTTTGTCTGAAGACGTCTCTCTATGTCTTTGTCTGAAGACGTGTCTCTGTCTGAAGACGTCTCTCTATGTCTCTGAAGACGTGTCTCTGTCTGAAGACGTCTCTCTATGTCTTTGTCTGAAGACATGTCTCTGTCTGAAGACGTGTCTCTGTCTGAAGACGTCTCTCTATGTCTTTGTCTGAAGACGTGTCTCTGTCTGAAGACGTGTCTCTGTCTGAGACGTCTCTCTATGTCTTTGTCTGAAGACGTGGTCTGAAGACGTGTCTCTGTCTGAAGACGTCTCTCTATGTCTTTGTCTGAAGACGTCTCTCTGTCTGAAGACGTCTCTCTATGTCTTTGTCTGAAGACGTGTCTCTGTCTGAAGACGTCTCTCTATGTCTTTGTCTGAAGACGTGTCTCTGTCTGAAGATGTCTCTCTATGTCTCTGTCTGAAGACGTGTCTCTGTCTGAAGACGTGTCTCTGTCTGAAGACGTCTCTCTGTCTTTGTCTGAAGACGTGTCTCTGTCTGAAGACGTGTCTCTATGTCTTTGTCTGAAGACGTGTCTCTGTCTGAAGACGTGTCTCTGTCTGAAGACGTGTCTCTGTCTGAAGACTTCTCTCTATGTCTCTGTCTGAAGACGTCTCTCTATGTCTGTCTGAAGACGTGTCTCTATGTCTCTGTCTGAAAACGTCTCTCTATGTCTGTCTGAAGACGTGTCTCTATGTCTCTGTCTGAAGACGTCTCTCTGTGTCTCTGTGTCTGTCTGAAGACGTCTCTCTATGTCTGTCTGAAGACGTGTCTCTATGTCTCTGTCTGAAGACGTCTCTCTGTGTCTCAGTCTGAAGACGTCTCTCTATGTCTGTCTGAAGACGTCTCTCTATGTCTGTCTGAAGACGTGTCTCTATGTCTCTGTCTGAAGACGTCTCTCTGTGTCTCAGTCTGAAGACGTCTCTCTATGTCTCTGTCTGACAGTATCACTGTGTTTCAGTATTGACACAATCCTCTGTCCCCCCCCAGGCCAGTCCCAGTCCTAGTCCTGTTGGTTACAGTCCCATGACCCCCGGGGCTCCGTCTCCTGGAGGCTACAACCCCCACACCCCCGGCTCCAACATCGAGCAGGGCAGCAGCGACTGGGTCACCACAGACATCCTGGTTCGGGTCAAAGACTCCTTCATGGACCTTATGGGACACAACGGGGTCATCCGGAGTGTCACGGTGAGATGCAGACGTGTCCTCATAGTTGTGTGACATCACCACAGTATGATCTGAGTCCCTTCATGTCCCTGACCCGGATGTCCCGACTCTTTGTTGTGTGTTCTCAGGGGGGGATGTGCTCCGTCTTCATGCAGGAGTCTGAGAAGGTGGTCAGCATCAGCAGTGACCACCTGGAGCCCGTAACCCCAACCAAGAACAACAAGGTAAGATTTCAGAGCCTCAACAGGTTCCATACTGTATTAGTTTGGAGTGAAGCTGGGACACGGATCAGCAGGAGTCAGAAGGTTCTGTCCCTTTAACAACAGAGTCATGGTCCTGCTGGACCAGGGGCCTCATGTATCAACGGTGCGTACACACAAAAACCGTGCGTACGTCACTATCCACGCAAAACTCCGTATGTATCAAAACAGAACTGAACGTGGATATGTGCGCATTCCCACGCCAGCCCCAGTGCAGGCGTACGCACGTTTCTGTGGTTTGTGTTCCTTTGGCGACACCTACAGGTGATTCTGGAAACTGTTCATGATGGGAAAATAATGATTATTTCCACCCAAACACACATGATGAACAATTATTACATCCACATGGACGCAATCAGAATACAACCTGCAAAAAATATAAAAAACAGAAAGACTGAATAGTTCTGCACAGCTTAAATTCTTGTTTTTTGTTCATTTTTAGCTGTTTTAGCAGTTGAAGAACGTGATGCATGATGGGACAAGACGACATTCCTCTGTTGCAGGGTATATTTAAATGAAAACAACGTTTGTCTTTATTTTTAATTCATTCCAGATTTAAAGAACACAAGAAAACTATTTTAAAAAAACCACAAGAAATCCTCTTTTGCCTTCATTTCATGTATTGTTTCATTTCATGTTGTTCATTCTAAATAGTTTTCTTGTGTTCTTTAAATCTGGAATGAATTAAAAAAAAAAACATTGCACCATGCGGGATTCGAACTCATGATCTTTGGGACGAAAGGCAGGCACGCTACCCACTAACCTATTTAGGCATGTTAGAATAGCTTGGTCAACTCTTCATTTAAAAGTGGACGGTTTGTTGTGCGCTGAGCATGCCAAACAAAACCTTTTTCCGTGCCTCTCTACGTCACTCAGAAGTGTCTCCAGTTCACAGTCCGTGAAGTTACTCTTTTTTCCACGTTTCGACATGATTTGCAATAGAGCAAAGACGACATTCCTAACGTGCAGGGCATATTTAAATGAATTTGCATATTTATATGGAGGCGTGTCAAAGGCGGAGTCGGCCACTCTCTCATGTGCGCTCAATTCCACGTTGATTGTGATGTACAAAAGCAATGTGCGTGGATACCGGCGTATGCACAGTTTGATACATCTGGATTTTTTTGTGCGTACGCAGATTTCTGGATTTGACCGTGCGGCACTTTTCAGTAAGAAATCCACGCAAGTCTTTGTACATGAGGCCCCTGGAAACTAAACTGAATCTTGGAGTAAACTAGGAAGACAGAACAGGAGGTTAACCTAAGGGTAAACAAACATGGAGACTAAACTAGGAAAACTAACTAATAAAACTAACAGACCAGGACCTGACTAACAGAAAAACATCACAAGGAGAACAGACAAGAATGGGAAACTAAACCTGAAACATGAAGTAAACTAGGATGACAGAACTGGAGGTCAAACTGAGAGTAAATAAACATGGAGACTGAACTAGGAAAAACTAACTACTAAAACTAACAGATCAGGAACTGACTAACAAGAAAACATCACAAGAATAAACATGAAGACTGACCTAGGAAAAACTAACTACTAAAACTAACAGATCAGGAACTGACTAACAGGAAAACATCACAAGGGGGACAGGCATGACCAACAGGATGAAAACATCACAAGGGGGACATAGATGACCCACAGGACGAGCCATCCTTACATCTTCCAGTTATTTAACAGTTAAAAATGGTGTACCACAAGGCTCAGTCTTAGGACCAACCTTCTTTACAATCTACATAGGTAATGTAGGTCAGAGCATCCCTGATGCATCCTTACATTTCTATGCTGATGTCACAGTTGTTTACTGTCGAGCTAAAACAGTAGCTAAGGCTTTCCAGTTACTGCAATCCGCTTTTGACATCATCCAGTCAGATTTGTTCCATCTCAAACTTGTCCTAAATGCTGATAAAACCAAAGGGATGCTTTTTTTTAAATAGGAAGTTGGTCCCAGCAGTTCTTCCTCTGATTTTATCCTCAAATGGTGTGCCTATTGAGTTTGTTGATTCCTATAAATATTTGGGTATCCTGGTCGATTCGCATCTCTCTTTTAAACTACACGTGGAAAACCCAGTAAAGAAACTGAAAGTTAAACTGGATTTATTTTTCAGAAACAGATCATGTCTAACACTGAACGCTAGGAAACGCCTTGTATCTGTGACTTTCCTTCCCTCCATTGATTATGGTAACATTCTCTACATGAATGCTCCTACAAGCACCCTGCAGATGTTGGATGTTGTCTATCATGGTGCACTAAGATTCATAACTGGCTGTGATTATCGTACCCACCACTGCACCCTGTATTCACTGGTTAACTGGACATCATTAACCTCACGCAGACTCTTCCACTGGTACATTTTCATCTTTAAATCACTTCTTGGTCTGCTGCCTTCATACATCTCCTCCTACATGTCTCTGCGTGAGTGCAGCTACAGTGTGCGCTCTCAGGACATGATTACCTGCAGTGTTCCGTCAGTGAGGACTGAACTTGGCAAAAGGGCCTTCTCCTACTCTGCTCCTGCTTCCTGGAATATCTTACAAAAAGATCTGAAGCTCTCGACCTTGACCTCTCTAAATGGCTTTAAGAATCTGTTGGAATCCTGGCAAAAACCAATGCAGACATGTTCCTGTTTTTGATTTTCTACATCTGCCTCATAATCTGTCTGTTTTGCTACTTTGACATATTTGTTTTAACTTGTTTAAAAACATCTGTATTTCTCTTATGTTTGTCTATTGTTGATTGTTCAAGGAAAATCTACTGTTGCTGTTGTCATCATTCTTTGTTGAAACCAGGTCTCTCTTGTAAATGAGTCCTCGAGGCTCAATAAGATTAACCTGCCTAAATTAAAGCTGGGGTATGTAAGATTGTAATGTAGTCTAACTTTTCAAACAATATATATTTTAACATTTTCTTCACTCTGTCACTAGATTGATGTTAGAGAGGTAATCTCTGAAAAAACAAAAAAAAAATATTGTCCCCTTGCTTCTCCAGGTGGTAAATAAGCATTTCTAAAAAGAAAAAGTGACCCGCCATTTTCCAGCCAATAAAAACAAAGTTTGTAACCAGCCAATAAAAACCGAGCTTGAATTTGAATCAGCCAATAAAAACAGAGCTTGAATTCAAATTTCAACAGACCACAAGGGGGCAGAGCCATATATGGCTCTGAGGGGGAGGGATCAGAATGCTTTGCTTGTTGAAATTTTTTCTAAGTTCTGCTGTTCTACAGAAACTGCAGACTGAACCTTTAAGGTTGAATGAATGAATCTCAGGGCACTGAACATCCATCCATCCATCCATCTTCTTCCGCTTATCCGGGGTCGGGTCGCGGGGGTAGCAGCCGAAGTAGGGAGGCCCAGACTTCCCTCTCCCCAGCCACTTGGAGCAGTTCCTCCGGGGGAATCCCAAGGCGTTCCCAGGCCAGCCGAGAAACATAGTCCCTCCAGCGCGTCCTGGGTCTTCCTCTGGGTCTCCTCCCGGTGGGACGTGCCCGGAACACCTCACCAGGGAGGCGTCCAGGAGGCATCCTAACCAGATGCCCGAGCCACCTCAACTGGCTCCTCTCGATGTGGAGAAGCAGCGGCTCTACTCCGAGTCCCTCCCGGATGACTGAGCTTCTCACCCTATCTCTAAGGGAGAGTCCAGCCACCCTGCGGAGAAAACTCATTTCAGCCGCTTGTATCCGAGATCTTGTTCTTTCGGTCATAACCCAAAGCTCATGACCATAGATGAGGGTGGGAACGTAGATCGATCGGTAAATTGAGAGCTTTGCCTTTTGACTCAGCTCTCTCTTCACCACGACAGACCGGTACAGCGCCCGCTTCACTGCGGATGCTGCACCTATCCGCCTATCGATCTCACGCTCCAGTTTTCCCTCATTCGTGAACAAGATCCCGAGATACTTAAACTCCTCCACTTGGGGCAGGACCTCCTCCCCGACCCGGAGAGGGCATGCTACCCTTTTCCGGCTCAAGACCATGGCCTCGGATTTGGAGGAACTGATCCTCATCCCGGCCGCATCACACTCGGCTGCAAACCGCTCCAGTGAAAGTTGTAAATCACGAACTGATGAAGCCAGTAGGACCACATCATCTGCAAAAAACAGAGAAGCGATTCTAAGGTCACCAAAACGGATCCTCTCAACACCTTGGCTGCGCCTAGAAATTCTGTCCATAAAAGTTATGAACAGAATCGGTGACAAAGGGCAACCTTGGCGGAGTCCAACTCTCACCGGAAACGAGCCTGACTTACTGCCGGCAATGCGGACCAAGCTCTGACACCGGTCGTACAGGGACCTAACAGCCCTTATCAAAGGGCCTGGTACCCCATACTCCCGGAGTACCCCCCACAGAACCCCCCGAGGGACGCGGTCGAATGCCTTCTCCAAGTCCACAAAACACATGTAAACTGGTTGGGCAAACTCCCACGCACCCTCCAGGACCCTGCTGAGGGTGTAGAGCTGGTCCAGTGTTCCACGACCAGGACGAAAACCACACTGCTCCTCCTGAATCCGAGGTTCGACTATCCGACGGACCCTCCTCTCCAGAACCCCTGAATAGACCTTACCAGGGAGGCTTAAGAGTGTGATCCCCCTATAGTTGGAACACACCCTACGGTCCCCCTTTTTAAATAGGGGAACCACCACCCCAGTCTGCCAATCCAAGGGAACTGCCCCCGATGTCCACGCGATATTGCAGAGTCGCGTAAGCCAACACAACCCTACAACATCCAGAGCCCTAAGGAACTCCGGGCGAATCTCATCCACCCCCGGAGCCTTGCCACCGCGGAGCTTTTTAACCACCTCGGCGACCTCAGCACCAGAGATCGGAGAACCCGACCCAAAGTCCCCAGGCTCTGCTTCCTCAGTGGAAGACGTGCCAGTAGGATTGAGGAGGTCTTCGAAGTATTCCGCCCACCGACTCACAACATCCCGAGTTGAGGTCAGCAGCACGCCACCTCCACCATAAATGGTGTTGGTCTCGTACCTCTTTCCCCCCCTGAGACGCCGGATGGTGGACCAGAATCGCCTCGAAGCCGTACGGAAGTCATTCTCCATGGCCTCTCCGAACTCCTCCCACGCCCGAGTTTTTGCCTCAGCAACCACCCGAGCCGCATGCCGCTTGGACTGCCGGTACCTATCAGCTGCTTCCGGGGTCCCACAAGCCAAAAAGGCCCAATAGGACTCCTTCTTCAGCCTGACAGCATCCCTCACTGCCGGTGTCCACCACCGGGTTCGAGGGTTGCCACCTCGACAGGCACCAACAACCTTGCGGCCACAGCTCCGATAAGCTGCCTCGACAATAGAGGCGCGGAACACGGCCCACTCGGACTCCATGTCCCCCGCCTCCCTCGGAACGTGTTCAAAGCTCTCCCGGAGGTGGGAGTTAAAGCTCCGTCTTACGGGAGACTCTGCCAGACGTTCCCAGCAGACCCTCACGATACGTTTGGGTCTGCCAGGTCTGACCGGCATCCTCCCCCACCATCGGAGCCAACTCACCACCAGGTAGTGGTCAGTAGACAGCTCCGCCCCTCTCCTCACCCGAGTGTCCAAGACATGCGGCCGCAGATCAGATGAGACGACAACAAAGTCGATCATCGAACTGCGACCTAGGGTGTCCTGGTGCCAAGAGCACATATGGACACCCTTATGCTTAAACATGGTGTTCGTTATGGACAATCCATGACGAGCACAGAAGTCCAATAACAGAACACCACTCTGGTTCAGATCAGGGGGGCCGTTCCTCCCAACCACACCCCTCCAGGTCTCACTGTCATTGCCCACGTGAGCGTTGAAGTCCCCCAGTAGAACAAGGGAGTCCCCAGGAGGCGCACTCTCCAATACCCCCTCCAAGGACTCCAAAAAGGGTGGGTAGTCTGAGCTGCCGTTTGGTGCATAGGCACAAACAACAGTCAGAGCCCGTCCCCCCACACGTAGGCGAAGGGAGGCTACCCTCTCGTTCACCGGGGTGAACCCCAACGTACAGGCACCAAGATGGGGGGCAACCAGTATGCCCACTCCTGCTCGGCGCCTCTCACCAGGGGCAACTCCAGAGTGGAAGAGTGTCCAACCCCTCTCAAGGAAACTGGTTCCAGAGCCAGAGCCATGCGTTGAGGTGAGTCCGACTATTTCTAGTCGGAACCTCTCAACCTCACACACTAGCTCAGGCTCCTTCCCCACCAGAGAGGTGACATTCCATGTCCCAATGGCCAGCTTCTGTAGCCGAGGATCAGACCGCCAGGGTCCCCGCCCTCGGCCACCACCCATCTCACATTGCACCCGACCCCTTTGGCCCCTCCCACAGGTGGTGAGCCCATGGGAAGGGGGACCCACGTCTCCTCTTCGGGCTGTGCCCGGCCGGGCTCCATGGGTAAAAGCCCGGCCACCAGGCGCTCGCACTGAACAGAAACATTTATATACATAAAAAAGACAATTAGCAAAAGTTCTGTAAGGAAACCAGCAGATTCTGTTGAATCTTCACTTCGTCACAGTTTCTCATCCTGAGCAAGCACAAAGTCAGAGTCAGAGTCAGAGAGAATTTATTGTCATTTGCACCGCATGTAGTACATGTGTTGAAAACGAGATTATGTACACAGGGTCCCAGTTACATCCAACAACAAATGCAAGAGAAAAACAATAATAACATCTAGGATTAACTAAGAGAGACATCAGCTAGTAATACACTAAGCCCTAATGTAGTAGAAAAACATCATTATAAACAGCAGCACGAACATGAGCAGATGGTCACAGATGAACGCAGATAGTCACAGATGAACGCAGCAACAAGAAACAGATCAGTATCAGCATGATGTGACATTTTGCAGTGTTTATTCTTATTATTTATTTAAAAAATATTTATTTATTTAAAAAAAATTATTTATTTATTTAAAATAAAAAAAGGAGACAGTGGAAAGGAAAAACTCCATCCTAACGGGAAGAAACCTCCAGTGGAACCAGGCTCAGGACGAGTGGCCATCTGCTTTGACTGGCTGAGTCTGAGAGGAACAGGAAGGAGAAACGAACACAGAATAGCAGGTCCAGAATGGATGTGAGCAGGTCTTTCTGTAGGAGAAAATGCAAAAAACACGCTAAGATAGAAATAATTACAAATATAAATAACTATTCATTTTTAACTAGTCATTTGAGGAAATGTGAACAATTTGTCCTCCAGTACTGTAGTCTAAGCCTATAGCAGCATAGGATAAGGGATAGGTCAGGAAATCCATGCTAACCCTAACTATAGGATTTATCAAAAAGGAAAGTCTTAAGCCCAGTTTTAAAACTGGACAATGTGTCAGCCTCATGGACAGAGATTGGAAGGTGGTGCCACAGAAGCCTGACGCCAAAAATACACTACATGCGGTCCGGCTCCGCCCCGCTCCGCAGGTCGCAGCTGAGCGAGTCCAATTTCCACTTCCTCAGCTCAGGTCTGCCTGGATGCGCCGCTCCGAGACGCATGCGCGGGAATTGCGAGATCGCGCGATAAATCAAGTGATAAATAAGTAAGTCAGAACAAAACAATTCATTCGGTGGAAGAAGGAGAACAACAGTAGAGACTGCTGCCTTGATCTTCTCTCGTAAATGAGCGACAGGACATGGTTTGAGCAACAGAAAGTGATGTAATACATTTCAGAATAAAATACTTTATTTATTTATTGTATTGCGTTTGTAGGCGTAGTCATAAATGGTAGTTTCAAATTCAAGATCTTTTTTATTGAATTTTTCATTTTTTTTCTTCAAACAACAACAACAACAACAACAACAACAAAAAAAACAACAACACAACAGTCAATCTGAGTTACAACATGTACATTATAATCCACACCAAAGGAAAAAAATAGAAATAAAAAAATAATAATAATAACATAGAAAATAATCCCTACCCAATCACTGCCAAAAGAAAAGGGAAAAAAAAAAAGGTAAAATAGCCAAGAGACTGCATTAACCTGAATGAGTTGTGTTGTCAAAGAGACTGGAACAGATTCAGGAAAGGTCCCCAAACATTCTCAAATTTACCCTCTTTCTGTTGAAGTGTGAATCTGATTTTCTCCAGCTTTAAACAGGACATGATGTCAGCCAACCACTGAGCGTGAGTGGGTGGAAACGGTTCTTTCCACCTAAGCAAAATAGCTCGTCTGGCCAGGAGAGAGGTGAACGATATTACATGTTGTTGGTTTTTATTTAGGTTTGTCATGCCCTCTACAAGACCAAACAGAGCAATCAGTGGGTCAGGGTTCAGACGTGTATCTAGTACACGTGATAAAGTCTGAAAGATTTCCCGCCAATATTTGTTCAGAGATGGGCAAAACCAAAACATATGGGAGAGAGAGGCTTCAGCATGTTTGCATCTCACACAGTATGGGCTGACATCAGGATACATAGAGGACAATTTCAGTTTAGAGATGTGAGCTCTGTGCACCACTTTAAATTGTATTAGACAATGTCTAGCACAGAGAGAACTGGAGCTCACCAGTTTGAGTATGGAGGTCCAAGAGTCCTCTGAAATAGAGGAGCCGAGATCCTCTTCCCAAGCAGCTTTGATTTTATCTGAGGAAGCACGCTTCAAATCCAATAGTTTACTGTAAATGAATGAAATGGACTGTTTTTTATTTGGGTCTAGAGAAAGAATAGTGTCAACAATACTGCTATCAGTTGAAATGGAGAGGCTGGACAAATGAAGAGTAATAAAGTGCCGTATTTGGAGATACCTAAAAAAATTGGACTGGGGAAGACTAAATTTTTCACATAGTTGTTGAAATGAAGCTAAAGTGTTATTGAGAAACAAGTCATTGAAGCGTACTATACCCCTTCTTTGCCATTCTTTAAAAACAGAGTCCTGAGATGAGGGTTTGAAAAGTTGGTTAGACATAATAGGGCTATAGAGAGAGAAACTAGAGAAATCAAAATATTTACGAAATTGTGCCCAGATTTTTAGTGAGTGTTTTATAACTGGATTTATAACAGTTGTAAGTGGTGGAAGCGGGAATGAGGATCCCAAGAAAGCCACGGAGGACCATTTCCCAGAACACTGTGACTCCATCTCTACCCAGTCAGGGCTGTCAGGCCTGTTGTAATAGAATGACCAGAATGCTAGACAGTGCAAGTTTGCTGCCCAATAGTAAAAGCGGAAATTTGGAAGGGCAAGACCGCCTGCGGCCTTAGTTTTTTGGAGATATGTCTTATTTAAGCGTGGACGTTTTCCTTGCCACAGATATGATGAAATGATGGAATCTAACTGAACAAAGAATGAACCAGGGATAAAAACAGGGATATTTTGAAAGAGATATAAAAACTTAGGTAAAGTGACCATCTTGACTGAGTTAATACGGCCTATGAGGGAAGTGGAAAGCGGTGACCATCGGGATAATGCCTGATTTGTCTGATTCAACAGAGAGACAAAATTTTCTTGATATAAATCCTTAGACCTCCTTGTAACTGTAACACCCAGGTAAGAGAATTTTATCTTATCAATTTTAAGAGGCCATTTACTAAAGTCAAGAGTCTGCGCCAGGGTATTGACAGGGAAAATTACACTTTTACTCAAGTTTAATTTGTAACCAGAATTTATTCCAAATTCCTCAAGTAATGATAAAACGGAAGGCAGCGTATCAGTCGGATGAGAAATGAAAAGTAAAAGGTCATCAGCATAAAGGGAGACCTTGTGCTCCATATCGCCTCTCCAGATTCCTGAAATTGTGTCACAGGACCGCAAAGCAGTGGCAAGAGGTTCAATTGCCAGGTCAAAGAGCAAAGGGCTCAGTGGGCATCCCTGGCGAGTTCCTCGATGTAGACTGAATGGTTTCGATATCTGAGAGTTGGTACGAATGGTTGCGGTGGGATGTGAATAAATTAATTGCACCCATGTAATGAAATTGGGGCCAAAACCAAATTTGTCAAGAACATTAAACAAGTAGTCCCATTCAACCCGATCAAATGCTTTCTCCGCATCAAGGGAAATAACACACTCAGGAACAGTATCCGAAGGAGAATAAATAATGTCCAAAAGGCGTCTGATATTAAAAAAGGAGTGCCTGCCTTTAATGAATCCAGTCTGGTCTTTTGATATGATGAAAGGAAGGATCTTTTCCAACCTTTGAGCAAGAACTTTGGCTAAAATTTTGGCATCTGTATTTAAAAGGGAGATTGGTCGATAAGAGGAACAGTGAGTTGGGTCTTTTCCTTTCTTTGCAATGAGGGTAATGCAGGCCTCTAAGAAAGATTTCGGAAGGGATCCTTGGTCAAACGACTCTAAGAGAACCGAGTGTAGGAGTGGGGAAAGTAATGGAGAAAATTTCTTAAAAAATTCAGCAGGGAAGCCGTCAGGACCCGGACATTTGCCAGACTGCATTACCGATACAGCTGACACAATTTCTGTCAGGGATATTGGGATCTCCAGTGCATCTTTCAGGTTGGGTGTGAGTTTTGGCATATTGGTCTTTTCGAAAAACTGAGAAGATAAATTCTTGTTGGTTTGAGATTCTGAAGTATATAAATGGGAATAAAAGTCCTTAAATGCTCTGTTAATTTGTAAATGATCTAGAGTTATGGTGCCGTTCTTTAATTGGATCTTAGGGATGATTTGTTTAGCCATGGCACCCTTCAACTGATTTGCCAGTAGTTTTCCTGACTTTTCTCCATGTATGTAAAATGATGATTTACTTTTCAAAAGTGATTGTTCTATTGAGTATGTAGACAATAAATCAAACTTAGTTTTGAGTTCTACTTTTTTTTGGTACAGATTAGGGCATTTGTTTTGAGCATATTCAATCAATCAATCAAACTTTATTTCAGACACAAAAAAGGTCCATAAAAAATACATAAAAAATCCATAAAATAAAATAAAATAAAGAAATAAAAGACAGATAATTCACTGAGTCACAAATAAATGATGGCGCCAATGATTCCACAATCTTGAACAAAATCTCACTGCACTAAAAGCAGGATTTACTAGATTTGCAATTATATTATTGCATGACACAGCCAATCTACACATGCATTTATTTATACATAAGATTCCTGAGCACAGCAGTACATGTAGGAACAGCATATTGTTGATCAATTTCTTTTATCTGCTGGGCTAAATCAGTTCTTTCTTTTTGAGATTTTTGCCTCAGCCGGACGGTATATGAAATGATTTGTCCCCTAAGATAGGCCTTAAGGGTATCCCAAACGGTTGACAGTGGGATCCCAGGAGTTCTGTTTATGGATAGAAAGAAGGTTATTTCTTTTTCTATAAATGTAACAAAATCATTGTTTGACAGTAACGTTGAATTGAATCTCCACTGTCTACTCCTTATAGGAATGTCAGGGAGGGACAGAGACAGAGTGACAGGTGCATGGTCTGAGATGACAATACTGTGGTAGTCACATCCACGGACAGAGGGAAGAAGTTTGTTGTCCATGAAAAAGTAATCGATCCTCGAGTATGAGTGATGAACATGAGAAAAAAAAGAATATTCTCTCTCAGCTGGGTGTAAAAAACGCCATACATCGCACAGGCCATACTTAGATAGAAAGGCACGAATAGTGTGGGACGACCTGCTGGCTGTGGCAGGGTTTGTAGAGGATCTGTCCAAAACTGGGTCCAACCAGCAATTCAAGTCACCACTGAGTATCAATGAGTATGTGTTTAGGTCCGGGAGCAGTGAGAATAATTTCTCAAAGAAACCAACATCATCCGTATTTGGGGCATAAACGTTAACTAGCACTACTGGTGTGTTGTACAATTTACCGGAAACAATCACAAAACGACCATATTTATCTGAGTTAACTTGAAAAGGTTCAAATGAAATGTCTTGACTGATGAGGATCGAGACGCCCCGAGCCTTTGCTCGAAAGGAGGAATGGAAACTCTGCCCGTGCCATGTTTGCAGTAATCGTTTGCTATCGTCACTTCTAATGTGAGTCTCCTGCAGGAAAGCAATGCCTGTATTTAACTGTTTTAAATGAGAAAGCACCTTCCTTCTCTTGACGGGGTGGTTCAAACCTTTGACGTTCCAGCTTGACAACACCAACTGACCACTCATATTACTAATAATTTGTATAAGAAAGGTAGGTAATACAGTCTAATGTGTTGATGGCTGTGCAGTTCTTGGCAAAGTGAAAGAAAATATAAATTAATGGCAGTGATGGACCCCCCACCCCCCTCCCTTTCCCACCCTGGACAGCTGCAAAAAACAGAAGCAGCAAGCTCCATAAAAATTAAAAATAAGTCTCCTGTCTAACTTTTAAACTAGTGCTCCAGTATCATAAGAGGGAAAAAAATGTATAAGCACCTCATGCAAGGCCAAAAATGTACACATAGATGTGTGATCACGCACACACATATAAACAAAGTTAAATTAATCCTAATCCTAAATTAAATCTTCAATCAGTCCAAGACCAATTCAAGATTCAATTCAAGATAGTCAACAGGTAAACAAGAAAAGGAAAAATGTTAATAGTTCAAAATAATATATTGAAAACATTATATATTTCACCCATTTTTATACATGAATAGGCCTACTTCAATTATTTATGTGCCTAAATACAAACTGTTGTGAAATAAAAAACATTTTTGTCTTTGTGTTTTCATTTATTTTGAAGGGGTTTTTCATACGGTGTTCAAATGATCAGTTTCTCTTGTAGAGTGATAAAGATTTACTAAAGGACACAGGCAGATCTGTCCTGGAGAGGTTCTGAAGGTGTGCTCAGTTTGGGTCGGTCCTGGCCTCTGAGTGGCTTGGGAGAGGGAGGGGGCCTGGCGCCTCTCTATTTGTCAGTTTTATGACTTTGCATGTATATGGCTGGCAGGAAGTCACTGAAAGTCTCTTTGTTCTGTGTGGTTGTTCAGCCAGAGGGTATACAGCTCTCCCTTCCCCCTCTGTTAAGGGTCTGTGTGAGCTGGAAAAGGCACAAAGCGTGTCCATCTCTGAAACTACTCCATTCTGTGGGATATATAAGTGTGTAGATTTATAATATGTATAAGCCACTTTAAGGCACAGAAGACATGATTAAACATTTGTAAAACAGTTAATACCTTGATCATAAAGCACTTGTGTATTAATTATATAATAGTTGTGTGTTAGTTTCAATCAGATTAAAAATAGAACTGTGTAACATATAGAACTGTGCTGAGGCCAGCCTGTATAAATAAAGTTTGGATGAATGAATGAATATTATCCTTCACCCTCAAGCCCAAAAAGTTCTGCAAGCTGAAAAAAAGCAAATGGTATTTCCTGTTTCACATGATAGAGGCCTCTGGCAGTTAAGGGGGAGGAAAACACCTCACAAGAGAACAAAGAAGGGCCTCTGTCATTGGTGGAAAGCAGGAAATACCTTGCAGGAGTATAAAACATGAGTCTCCTCCTCCACGCCAGTCAACGCAGGAAGCCCAACGAGAAGAACTACTGTATTCAGACTAATCAGGTTGTATATGGGGTCTCTCTTGAAATGCGCATTTCTTTCCATTTCAATGTCCTTTCTTTCCCCCTCTCTCCCTGCCTCCTCCCTTTTTCTCTTTTTCTCTCACTGTCCACGTATTTTAATCAAATATAATGGCTTTTAGAAATAGAACAAATATATTCTGTGACTTTTAACCTTATGATTAATTAAACTGGTTTGGAACTTTAGGTGAGCGTTTGTCATGTATTCAGCGTATCTCCTTCTTTGATCCAAAGTGAACCAAACAACGAATTTGGGGCGAGTAAGAAAGCAACGCCAACAAAACCAAAAAGCCCCACCAAAAAAAAAGGTCTCAGATATTCAGAGTATGGGCAGAGTCCTGCTCATCTGTTCGTCACCTCATGTAAAGAAAAGTTTAGTGTAAACATAGACAAAGCCAGTGCGGGAACAGCGCGTTGCACATCAGTCAAAAGAAAAGTTAAATATTACTGTACTTGCGCTGTGAAGCCAGAGGTAACTCCTGTCCTGTCTAACTTTTAAACTAGGGCTCCAGTATCATAAAAGGGGGGGGGGGGAATTAAAAAAAAAAAATTTAAGCACCTCACAAACTAGTTTAAAGTATGCAAGGCCAAAAAAATGTATACACATAAATGTGTACCGGTAATCACGCACACATATACAAACATAAAGTTAAATTAATCCTAATCTCAAATTAATTATCAATCAATCCAGGACTAATCCAAGTGAAATATATTTCTATCAGTATTACATTACACCCATTATGTTCCATTATTTGTATTCACTTAATTCTGCCTTATAATGTGAAATGCGACACTAGGCAGAACGTTTTTCTCTCGGGCTTTGTTTTCACTAGGGAACAGTTACACGCCTGCACATACAACAGACATAACACTGGATGATTGACATACAGAGCTGATAGTTTGTTGACAGAAAGGAGGGTCACGTGGTAGTGTAGGTGGTTCCAGGGCAGTCCCGAAGCAGTCCAAGGCGGTTCCAGGTTCCAGGAGGCGGTGACGACATCCAGGGTTTTATAACCGTGGCCCTGCCTTTGAAGATGTGTGTGTGGACTGTGCTTGGAGTCAGGTCTGTTGTTGCTGTAAGGTTTATTCTTATAATGTACAATAAACCTGCATAAAATTTGCACATTCGTTTCAGAGCTTCCTTCAACCTTTTGAATTCGCAACATAAGATTCAGCTCAAGATAGTCAACAGGTAAACGAGAAGAGGAAAAATGTTAATAGTTCAAAATAATATATTGAAAACATTATATAGTTCACCCATTTTTATACATGAGTACTTCAATTATTTATGTACCTAAATACAAACCAAAAAAGCCGCAGTAAAAACTAAAAAAGTTTCAGATAATGAGAGTATGGGCAGAGTCCTGCTCATCTGTTCGTCACCTCATGTAAAGAAAAGTTTAGTGTAATAATCAAAGCCAGTGCGGGAACAGCGCATTGCTCATCAGTCAAAGGAAAAGTTAAATGTTACTTGCGCTGTGAAGCCTGAGGCAAGATGTCAATGAACTTCTGCACCTCCTCGACAGAGCCCAGCCACTTTCTGTGTCCATCAGGTAAAGTCACGCGAAGTCGAGCAGGAAAAAGCAGAGCAGGTTTCAAACCCAGAGCGTATAGCGCAGCCATCACTTCCTTATATTCCACTCGCTGGTTAAGGACTTCTGGGCTGTAATCCTCCACGATCCGCACCGGTTTCCCCTGGTATTCAAGTTTACCTCTGCGTCGAGCCTCCCGGATCATGAGCTCCTTCACCTGGACCCGGTGCACTTGCAGGATAACCGGGTGCGGCCGCTGGTCCGAGGCGGGTTTCGGGCATAGGCGTAGATCCTGGGGGGGTCGGGGGGGTCCGGACCCCCCCAATCTTGGGGAAATATAGATCTGTCCCCCCCAATAATTCAATAAAGGATACCGTGTCTTTAAACAATATAAATATAAAAAGGCAAAAAAAGAGAGAAATCCGCCATTATTCTATGAAAAAAAAAGGAAATTTTGCCCACCCCCCCTTCTCTGTTGGCAAATGGTTTAGTCCAATGTTTACAAGGAACAACAGTGGCACCGGAGTCACAGGCTGCTCCGCACAGGAGCTGCAGCACAAACTTTTAACTTCCAGTAAGTAGCTACTTAAAACATTGGTGACAGTGACTGGGAGGAAAAGGTCTTTTACAGTGTTGAAAGACAAGTGTGTCTGTGTCTCATTAGTGGCTGTAGCAACAGCAAAACGCAACGAGGAGCGACATTTTATCAGCTAACACGCTAGTTCAATGCTAACTAGCTCCCTGGTGGCTCTGCAACAGACAGAAGAATCTCAGAGCAGCTCTGAGCAGGATGGATTCACATTCATCATATTTTCAGGTGTGGAGCTCTTGAAAGAAGTAATGATAAAATATATATATATTTTTTTCTTTCGGCTTCTCCCTTCGTTAGGGGTCACCACAGCGAACTAGTCGCATGAAGACTTGGCAATTGTTTTTACGCCGGATGCCCTTCCTGACACAACCACAGACCACCGGGCTACCACAGCTCTCTGTGTGGAGCAGAGAGCTGATATTTAGGGTTCCCGGGGGAGCAGATGGTGTGGGTTAAGGGCCTTGCTCAAGGGCCCAGAGTGGGGCAGATGAGGGTGGAGACAGGTGTGACCGCTTCACCTGTCCCACCCACATCTTTTTGCTGTTGTCGGTACCGGGGCTTGAACCGGCGATCTTCCGATCACAAGCTCACCTTCTTAACCTCTGCGCCACCACTCCCATAATGATAAAATATGTGAAAGATAATTAATTTAAAAAGAGTAGAGAAGATGTGATGATTAGTTAAAATGATTTTATATGTGTAGCACTTTGTTGCAGCTGTGGTTGTTTTAAATGGCTTTATAAATAAATTATTATTATAAAAAATGTTGAGGATCAATACTTATGTCACATGATTAATAAAAAAGTCACTGTTTATTATATTACAATTACATTATTGATATTTTGTACCTGCAACTGGAAGATTTTATTCTTAATAGGTTCTTAAAAAATGCTACAGATTTGTTAAGGCATATTTTGAATGAATGTTACAAACGTGTTCATTTCTACAAAACAGTTAATAAAATATTTATAAAATACAATGAATTTCAAATGTTACAGATTGAGTTTAACATAAAAGAAATAGTGTTTTATGTTTAAATATCAGTTAATAAGTAATCCATTATGCCCCCTTGTTTAGGACTGGAACCAATCTCAGCTGCTTTTGTGTGAAGGCAGGGACACCCAGGACAAGTCACCAGTCTGTCCCAGAGACACCCAGGACACGTCTCCAGTCCATCACAGAGACAGACAAAGAGACAAACAACCATCCACACTCCCAGTCAAAGCTAAGAACAATTTACATTTGCACAGAAGAGCCAAAAAATTATTCAAACTGAGGACTCAAGTTCTTGATTGAGAGTTCTAATCACTACTGGTAATTATCAATAATAATTGATCATATTTACCAAGCTAAATCATTGTGTGGAGTCTTTAATAATACAGACCAGATCAGATGTGATCAGGCAGTCATATATTCACATGTATGTAAATGTATTATTATTAATACTATAATTAAAGTTGAACCATGCAAATTTGTTTGGAACGAACAAGTGGACCTTTGTGCCTCTTGGTCCCACTGAAGTAGCTCTCAGTCTCAAAAAGTTTGGTGACCCCTGCATTAAAGTATTTCTTCTCCTTGAAAACTGTTTTCTTTTTAAGCTTTAAGATTTTGGGAAGATGTACCAGATTATCAGTGACACTGACCACAGCAATCTATGAATACAAGCCAAACTGAAATTTAAACAATATTTAGAGGGGACCTATTTTGCAAAATTCTCATTTTGCCACTTGTCAAAATGACAAGTGGCAAAGATTGAACATATTAATTTGTTTTTACAAGAGTAATGAGTGTCACTATTGTACTGATTAATAGTACAGTACAGTAGTATTAAGACTACTAAATACATGCCATTTAAATCAATATTATTGCTGATTATTCTGCATAGTATATGCATGCAGTTTGGATAAACTTCCCTCTGTACATTTTGCATTACCGCTCATTCTCAATCAGTTCATCTGGACAGTTTCTTTTTAGCAGAAACGTTTCACCCTCACTCCAGAGGGCTTCCTCAGTCAGAGTAGTCCAAAGCACACTGAAGTTAACCCACCAAGTAAGCAACTTATGTGGACCAACCAGTTTGCTGTAGCCAAGATGGTTTCTGGGGGCGTGTCCCTCGTCGACTCCTCCCAGGCAGGCAGACATGTCCAAAGTGGTTCAAGACAAGAACCCCAGAAACCATCTTGGCTACAGCAAACTGGTTGGTCCACATAAGTTGCTTACTTGGTGGGTTAACTTCAGTGTGCTTTGGACTACTCTGACTGAGGAAGCCCTCTGGAGTGAGGGTGAAACGTTTCTGCTAAAAAGAAACTGTCCAGATGAACTGATTGAGAATGAGCGGATTTGATACCTGGACTATTGAGAATTAACTTTCTTGTCTTGAACCACTTTGGACATGTCTGCCTGCCTGGGAGGAGTCGACGAGGGACACGCCCCCAGAAACCATCTTGGCTACAGCAAACTGGTTGGTCCACATAAGTTGCTTACTTGGTGGGTTAACTTCAGTGTGCTTTGGACTACTCTGACTGAGGAAGCCCTCTGGAGTGAGGGTGAAACGTTTCTGCTAAAAAGAAACTGTCCAGATGAACTGATTGAGAATGAGCGGATTTGATACCTGGACTATTGAGAATTAACTTTCTTATTTTGCATTACATTTCACTGTAACTTTGCCGACCCCCCCAAAATTGCTCTTAAAAAATTTCCCTGTTTATGGTCCCCCCCAATAATGAGATGAAATCTACGCCCTTGGTTTCGGGGCGAGGGTTCGATGGGCCCGGTCCAGTTCGGGTGGAGAAGGAAGCGTGTCACGCCCTTAGATGTCGCATAGCAGGTTGGAGTAGAAGTCTGTGGGACGTCCGTTCTCAATAGACTCCGGTAAACCCAGAACACGAATATTCTGCCGTCTGCTTTGACTTTCTAAATCCGCTAATTTAGATTTTAGTCTTGCGTTTTCCTCCTGGAGAGTTGAGCAGGTGTTTTCCACCTCCGACATGCGTTGGCTCAGGTCGTTAGTGACAAGTTCCAGTGATGACACAAGCTGGCCGTGTTCCTCCACCGCGAGCCGAGTCTGGTCCAATTTGCTATCCAGCTGACTAAAAGTTTGTTTGAACTCAGCTGACAGCGCTGCGCGGTGCTCCTCGAGCAGCGAGGTAATTGCCTCGAGGGTTACCAGGCCAGCGTCATCCTTCTCAGCGTCCTTCTTCGATCTTGTCGACTTTTGAGACATTTTTAATTTAAAATCTTTAAAAGAGATGTTTGATGGAAGTTGTGTGCGTGATAATAGGCTTAAAAAATTAAATGTAGAGGGCTTGGTGGTGCTAAAAAATAAGTTTTACCCAGAGCACTGGCAAGTGTGACTCACTCCATCTCACGACCACCAATTTTCCCCATAAATGATAGTTTGAAAGCATTTTTGTACAAATAAATCCGTATAGAGCTAGGATTAAGTCCGCCCGTGGTGATTTTATTTTGTAAATACGGAAGTTGTGCTCGTTCCTTTTCCTGTTGGTGCGACGTAATCTTCAAAAGTTGACTCCGGCACAGCTCCGGCGTCCGGCAGAAATAGAAAAATTTCTAATTTTGACGGACTGCCGTCCGCTCTCCGCAACTCGCCGCCGCCGTGCGGAGCCAGTGTAAATTCTGTCATTGATTATAATGGGTGCGTATTTGCTGCGGAGGTCGTACCGGAGCGGGGCGGAGCCGTAACGCATGTAGTGTATTTTTGGCGTTAGAACTGAAAGATCTTCCTCCCATTCGGCTTTTGGAAACTCTAGGAACCACAAACAAACCTGCAGTCTGAGAGTGAAATGCTCTTTTAGGAAAATATGGAACAATAAGATAATAATAATAATAATAATTAATTCAATTTATAACGCACTTTTCATTACTGAAAATCTCAAAGTGCTACACATATATTGAATGCTACACACATTCATAAACCGGTGGCGGCAGACTACCATGCAAGGTGCTTTCCAGTCCTACCGGGAGCAACTCAGGGTTAAGTGTCTTGCCCAAGGACACAACGACACATGGTGCGGGTCCCTGGAGTCGAACCGCCAACTTTCCGATCGGGAGACGACTGCCCTTACCACTACACCACGGTACGCCCTGTAAGATCTGTAATATACGATGGAACTAGGTTGTTGAGAGCTTTGTAGGTTTGAAGTAAGATTTTGAATTAAATTCTGGATTTGACAAGGAGCCAATGGAGGGATGCTAAAACTGGAGATACATGATCTCTCCCACTAACTCTAGTTAAGACTCTGGCAGCAGAATTTTAGATCAACTGAAGACGTTTTTAAAGAAGAATTTGGACACCCAGATAACAAACCATTGCAATAGTCCAGTCTAGACATGTCAAATGCATGAACCAGTTTTTCTGCATCATTTTTATATGTTTCTAATTTTAGTGATATTATGCAGGTGGGGGTGGGGAGCGGATTCTGGTAATGTTTGTGGTTAAAAGACATGTCCTGATCAAAATAACACCAACACTGGTAGCCAGATTAATGCCATCCAGAGAAAAAAAAACACTAGAACTATTTTATTGACTGATTCAGAAAATAATCATTGGTTGTACATTGAATACTCATTAAGATTTGAGTAAATTCAATTCATGATGGTTGCCACAACTAATCATCATTAATCAAGGCAAAAATTGCTCTAAGTCAGTTTTACAGATATGGAGCCAAAGTTTGGTGTGGTGGTGACTGAGAGTCATTCTCTCTATATACTCTGGGCATAACCTTATTTTAAGTTCTGACAAAAAAGGCAACAAATCTGTCCCTTTTTTATCACAAGGTGATCATAGTTTTAAACTCTAGATCAGTTTATGCACATCCTTAAGGGAGGCAAAGCATTTAATTTTGTATATCAGCTATCAACTTAAATAGAAATGTTTTAAGTAATCTGATAGATGAAAAAATTAAAGTTTATCTGTATAAATTTAGTGAAATTAGCCCTTTTATCCTGCCTCACTCCTGCTGTTATTATGCCCTCATCAGTCACTTTCCAGTCACCTTCTGTCAACTAAAACAGTAAATCAGGTCACTGGAGTTTTTCACCCACCGCCCTGCAAGTGCAGAGCTTAGTCTGCTGCTGTTGAACATGCCTGCAGGAGCTCTGCGCCTCCTCCTCCTCCTCGAGCTGAGTTATGTTACCCCTGCGATGATGCCTCAGGATGGTGAGGCACAGCGCCGTCTGGATGCTGCTCAGATCAGTCTGAGGAATTCACCACCAGCTCCTGTTGCTTCTGACAGAAGGGCACCTCTGTTCATGATGGACATGTTTAACTTGGTGTCAGGCAGCGGGACACGGAGGAGCCAGAAGGAGATCCTGGAAGGAAACATCGTGCGCAGTTTGGAGGCTAAAGGTGAGCAAAAGGGTGAGACTTGAATAGTTCTAGGGCTGCCACTAACATCTACAATAATAATAATAATAATTATTATTATTGATAAATCTATTCATTCATTTTTGATCAGACTGTTCTAAAAAAAATTCCACTGGAAAGCAAGGCACACATTTTTTTCACTAAATATAGGAAATGACAAATATAAAAATGATATGGGTAACAAAAGTGAAAATTTTCAGCTGACCCCACATAGATGTGTTAGTTATAACACACAGTGGTTAGTTACAACACACAGACATGTTAGTTACGACACACAGAGGAGTTAGTTATAATACACAGTTGTTAGTTATAAGTTATAACACTCAGGTGGGTTAGATATAACACACTGAGAAGTAAGTTATAACACAGAGGGGTTAGTCATGATACACAGAGAATTAGTTACAACACAGGATTTAGTTATAACACACAGAGGAGTGATTTATAACACACAGATGTGTTATTTATAATACACAGATGGGTTAGTTATAACACAGATGGGTTAGTCATGATACACAGAGAATTGGTTACAACACAGGATTTAGTTATAACACACAGAAGTGATTTATAACACAGAGAGGGGTTATTTATAACACACAGGTGGGTTAGATAGAACACACTGAGAAGTAAGTTATAACACAGAGGGGTTGGTTATAACTCAAAGGGGTTAGTCATGATACACAGAGAATTAGTTACAACATAGGATTTAGTCATAACACACAGAGGAGTGATTTATAAAAAACTGATGGGTTTAGTTATAACACAGATCGGGTTAGTTATAACACACAGAGGGGTTAGTTATAACACAGATGGGTTAGTCATGATACACATAGAATTAGTTACAACACAGGATTTAGTTATAACACAAAGAGGAGTGATTTATAGCTAGGGTTGGGCATCGTTTGAATTTGAGCGATTCCGGTTCCGATTCCGATTCTTCGTTTCGATTCCGATTCTTTTCTATTCTCGGATCCGATTCTTTTTGTAGGCAGGGTTAAAAAAAGACATGTCAATTCAATTCAGTTCAGTTTATTTATACTGTATAGCTCCAAGTCACAACAGAAGTTGTCTCAGGGCACTGAACAAAAAACAATCAAATATAAAAATAATAAGTTAACAGAAACTTTAATATAAAAATAATGGTAACACTATTTATCTGAGGAGACTACTTTGAGTTTAACTCCATGTTATAAAAAAGCTACAGTAGTTAGCCAGAGTTATTTCAGGATGAAATAATTTGAACTTCTGTTTGAATTTAATGCTATGAACTTTTTCCTTTTTGTTACATTTACTATGAATTTCTCACAGGGCAGATTAGAGCCAACATGGACTCACCAACATTATTATTATTATACATATAATATTGTCCAGTGTCTGATGCTGCAGTCATGTTACTGAACTCCCACTTATGGGCTAACCTGGTTCCACCACCAGCAGCAGGATCCTCAGACAGAACAGCTGGTGGGATGTCCTGGTACTGTATCTCAAAGTCAAAGTCAAAGTCAAAGTCAACTTTATTGTCAGATCTGCAATATGTACTGTACAGGACATACACAGGACCGAAATTGCATTTCTCTCAGTCCCTCGGTGCAACAGTAAACATCTAAACATTGAAACACTGAAACATATAATAATAGACATAAGCATAAAATAGTAAAACTAACACTGTCCTGAGTTTTTTTGCATAGTGGTATAAGAGTATGAAAATTTACACCAACTCTAAAACTAAAACATTAAACATTTAATGAACATAATACTGGCCTGAGTTTTTGCATACTAGTATAAAAAAAGAGTATAAAAAGTATAACTAAAATAAACTAAGGGTTTCTAGCATTGACATTTGCAAAGTGGCAAAGCAGCGTATGAGTTAATGTACACAGTATATGTATGAGGTAGTAGTTGATGTTGTTATAGAGGCAAAAAGTGGCATATGCAGTAAGGCACATTGGGCATCCCTAAATAAGACCGTTCAGAGCACACTGTATATGTATCAGCAGTGGTGTAGATATTAGAGTAGTGTAAATGTAAACAGTAGTAATTACATGTAAGCAGTAGTAATAAAAGTAAACAGTATTAATAAATGTAAACAGAGAATGTGAACAGTATTATGATTCTGCAGCCCTATCTCCATTTGTTTCTTCATGGACATGGAGTTGTGAAATTATGTTGTGCCTTTTCCTCAGCAAAACGCTCCTCCAGTGGAGACTTTCTGGACAGACTGTAGGAAGTTCCTAAACAAACAATAGGTTTATCAGTATTATCAGTAAAAAGATATTATTAAATCATTTTTAAGACTGAGAATGTGTACAATTATTAGCTCTGTTGTTATTGCCTAACTAACCTATGTTTATGTTTATGTTTAACCTATTCAATAATTCTTCAAACTGTGACATTCCCTCATAATGGAATGAAAGAGAACATAAACAGAAATTATATAATACTGAAAACTAGAGACATTTAGACATTTTAAAAGACACAGAGAACTTTAAATGGATTAAGAATGTTAATAAGTGTTGGATTTGAGTGCAATGTAAGTGCAATCCATGGTTGAATTCACATCTGAAAAGGGATGCAACCTTTTCACAACATATGCTGTAACTGTTCTGTGGCACTCTTCATTCAGTTAACACTGACGTTTTTACCTTGGACGCTGGTGAACACTGTGAAGCCATTTCAGGTCGTTTGTCTAAGAAAAAAAATACAAGCTAACGTTAGCATCGTGTTTGTATTTGAGCTGACTTACCGCTTTAAGCGGAGTATAACTTGTTAGCTGCCTTAATGTTGGTATGAGATGTAGTTTATAGTTTATTTATTTACCTGATGGAGCCGAAGAGGTAGCGATTAGCGAAAAGTTCGGCGGAGCGTTTTGCAGACGGACCACTCTGTACTTCCGGTCGGATACGAAGCGAAAATAATCCGGTGGAGCGCGTCAAAGACGGGACCCTATTTTACTTCTCAACCCTCCTTTGCATGATAGAAAATTATTGCAAGTGCTGCACTGACCTGACTGGTCATTTTATTAATTAGTAAGCTTTAGATCTCGGGTGGAGGTCTCGGGTGCACACTTCCGGTTGTTTCTTCTTCGTTGGGTTTCTGCGGTGGCTACTTCCGGTCGGCTAACTAGCATCGAACCTAGGAATCGCAAATTAATATTTTGAACGATTCCGGGAAAACCGGACAGTTAAGGCCGAGATACACTGAAGCAGACTCCGTATACGCGCGTATACGCGCATATTTTGTGCGTATGTTTTCGCTTCTATACTTTCAGAAACTATCAGCTTTCAAACGCTCGCGTTCTCCTTGTTGTAATATGAGCAGCTGAGCACGGAGGGGACTCAACTGAGCTCGCTGATTGGTCACTTGCTGACACGCCTACTGAAATGATTGACAGATTTCAGTCAGCTCAAAGTGAAACCTCGAGAATGCATCATGAGCAGCTCGCTCAGACTTCTGCGGTGTTCTGATACGGTCTTTCTACTATATATGTTATAAAAAGTTCTCTCAGAAATAAAAATAATAACAGGGAGTGCTTTTCCTGCAGCACACAGCCCACCAGGGAATATTTAAAACATCGCGCACCCAGGTAGGACCTGAATTCATTCATTTCATTCATCGAGTGAACGGAGGAAGAAGCGGTTACTTGACTTTAGGCAAAAAAACAAAAGAAAAGGCCCGATCAGCGATAAAGAAGGGGAATTTATTTCATTTGTGTAACATACAAAACAGTCCGGCGCCGGGGAAGTTTAAGGGCGAGATACACTCGAGCGTCCTCACGATACGCCTATACGCAGCGTACGTACGCTGTGGCAAAAGCGTAGCCCCGCGTAGCCCCTCAGGGCATGTACGCGCAAAAGTATTTTTTTACTACGCATACGCGATGCGCATACGCGATGCGCGGTGTCTGACCTAAACTTCCCCGGCGCCGGACTGTTTTGTATGTTACACAAATGAAATAAATTCCCCTTCTTTATCGCTGATCGGGCCTTTTCTTTTGTTTTTTTGCCTAAAGTCAAGTAACCGCTTCTTCCTCCGTTCACTCGATGAATGAAATGAATGAATTCAGGTCCTACCTGGGTGCGCGATGTTTTATATATTCCCTGGTGGGCTGTGTGCTGCAGGAAAAGCACTCCCTGTTATTATTTTTATTTCTGAGAGAACTTTTTATAACATATATAGTAGAAAGACCGTATCAGAACACCGCAGAAGTCTGAGCGAGCTGCTCATGATGCATTCTCGAGGTTTCACTTTGAGCTGACTGAAATCTGTCAATCATTTCAGTAGGCGTGTCAGCAAGTGACCAATCAGCGAGCTCAGTTGAGTCCCCTCCGTGCTCAGCTGCTCATATTACAACAAGGAGAACGCGAGCGTTTGAAAGCTGATAGTTTCTGAAAGTATAGAAGCGAAAACGTACGCTCCGTATACGCGCGTATACGGAGTCTGCTTCAGTGTATCTCGGCCTTTAGTCCCGGTTCCGAACAATTCTCGATGCCCAACCCTATTTTAAGCACACAGATGGGTTATTTATAACACACAGATGGGTTAGTTATAACACAGATAGGTTAGTCATGATACACAGATAATTGGTTACAACACAGGATTTAGTTATAACACACAGAGGAGTGATTTATAACAAACAGATGGGTTAGTTATGATACACAGAGAATTGGTTACAACACAGGATTTAGTTATAACACAAAGAGGAGTGATTTATAACAAACAGATGGGTTATTTATAACACACAGATGGGTTAGTTATAACACACAGATGGGTTAGTTATGATACACAGAGAATTGGTTACAACACAGGATTTAGTTATAACACACAGGAGTGATTTATAACACACAGAGGGGTTATTTATAACACACAGGTGGGTTAGATATAACACACTGAGAAGTAAGTTATAACACAGAGGGGTTAGTTATAACTCAAAGGGGTTAGTCATGATACACAGAGAATTAGTTACAACATAGGATTTAGTCATACCACACAGAGGAGTGATTTATAACACACAGATGGGGTTATTTATAACACAGACGGGTTAGTCATAACACAGACGGGTTAGTTATAACACACAGAGGGGTTAGTTATAACACACAGAGGGGTTAGTCATAACACACAGAGGAGTTAGTCATGGTACACAGAGAATTAGTTACAACACAGGATTTAGTTATAACACACATGAGTGAT